>PVLC010001271.1:78508-150397 GCA_004027655.1 Graphiurus murinus | reverse complement strand
GGACAGCTGCTTCAGGTTCACTTTTCCATCTCTGGAGCGGAGCGCGGAGGCTGACCTGCCTGCTCGGCCTTCTGTGGTCGCTGGGGGGCGCAGGTTGGTGATAGTCTGGCTGGATGGCAGGAGGCTGGTTGGGAAGAGGGCTAGCAGAGAAGATGGCGGCCGGTGTTCCACGGCACGCCGGCTTCCGCCGGCTTGCCCTGTTCCTGGACTCAGATCCTCTGCTCCCGTTTCACGCTTGTGCTTCAGTTAAGAAGCTGTGTCTTATTTCAGGCTCTGGGTGGTCACAGTTCTGCGCTGAGGTGATGTGCTGGGACAGACCCCAGACCTGCGGGCGCTTATGCTGAGCTCCCCACGCGTTCTGGTCTCCGCCTGGGTGCAGCGTGGAGTGCCGGGGGTGCTGTGTCCTGGGGTTTGCTGTTCTCAGCGTCTGGGTGATCCCCACGGCTCCAGGTCCTGTTTTCCCACAGTCTATTTTTTCGCTGCAGAGCCCGGCTGCTATCCGCCCCGGCAGCGCCGGGACGGCGGGGGTCCGTGCGGTGCGCGGTGGCGACCTTTGTTGTCCCCGCTCTGCTTTCTTGATCTTCTTTATTTGTTTGTGCTTCAAATTTCGCTTTTTTTTTCCTTCTGTTAAAAAGTTCTTTTTATTGTAAATTTAGATCCAAATCACAGCGTTTGTGGAAAGACGATTCACTAAGTCGCCATCTTGGATCCGCCCATGATATATAATTACAATGTACCAATGAAAGTATTTTTAAAATGGTATAGCTAGGTCATATGATAGTTTCACTCCCAGTTTTTTAATGTGTCTTCGTACTTATTTCCATAGCTCTGTACTAACATATCATCCCATCAATAGTGTATAAATGATTTTAACCCATATCCTTACCAGAATTATTATTTGTATTCTTGATGATTGCCATCTTAACTGGAGGAAAATGAAATCTTAGTAAAGTTTTTATTTGCATTTTACTGATTCCTGAAAATTGTGAACATTTTAAAATATATTTGTTGGTCATTTTTATTTTTCTTAAAGAAGTGTCTGTTTAATTCATTTGCCCATTTATTGATTGAGTTATTTATTTTTATGGTTATAAGATTTTTAGAGTGTTTAAAATATATTCTGGATATTAGTCCTCTGTAGGAGTAGCTGGAAAAGTTTGCCTCCTATTTGTAATCTTTCTCTTTATGCCTTGAATATTTTTATTTGCTGTGTTTTTAGTTTGATGCCATCCCATTTATTAGTCCCTAGTTTTATTCCCTGAACTTTAGGTGTCCCATTGAAATAGTCATTCTACATTTTTTATGGCAGTTACAAAGTTTCTGTTATAATTCATGCCAGTCTTGTGAAAGTGTGTGTGTGTGTGTGGGGGGATTTATTCCTTGATTCTCATTAGTGTTTACAAACCATTTTTTCTCACTAATCCCTGACATCCCTTGGTTTAAATGACTAGTCATCAGATTATACTATTATCTATCTATCTATCTATCTATCTATCTATCTATCTATCTATCATCTATTCTATCATCTATCAAATCCTATCAATTATCTATCTATATATCTATCATCTATCTTCATCATCATCATCATCTATCATCTTCATCATCATTATTATAATAATTGTCTATCTGCCTACCTATATCATTTTATAAACAGGGTGTTAGACCCATTTGGATCCTGATTTTAGTTTCATCCTCTTCAATATTACTTTTATTGAAACTCTTCATATCTCCCCAGAATCTCAAATTCTCATTTGCTTTTTTGATTTTTTTTTGTCATATGTATACCTCTCTCTCTTCAATCCATGGTCATGATTTAGACCATTTAAGGACCAAATACTCTAAAATCTCAATGTAAAGCATCTTACTCCTTTACTTTAGCACATTCACTCTTACACCTTGTTGACCTGTACCAGGGACCACAATCCACTAAACTTACAAATATTTTCATGTAGTTTGCAACCTTGATGGCTTCTTATATTAGCTTAATTTTGATTTATCATTATAAGACATATTATGCATAGCCTCTAATCTCCTGCCACATTGTCATTTTGTTGTAATTCTCTAGCAAAACCATTCTAGATAATTCAATTCCTTCCTTCTTCTAACCTTGTGTCCCTACAGGTCAATGTGGTCAGAGGAAAGCTACCTTGCCAACATGTTTCACATGAAACTTCAAATGAGCTTTTAATGCTGTTCTGCAATGAAGACTTTGTTTGCCCATGTCAATCATCTCTTCTACTTTGTTTAGTAACTATTGCATAATTTTGTTCTCCTCAAAAAAGCAAGACTTTTTTGAAAATATGTTATTTATTTATTTATGTATTTACTTACTTGGTACTCTCTGCACCTCCTTATTTCCCCCCTTCCCGATACAGAGTACTGAGATTGATGTTGGTATATTCACCTCTGTACACATAGTTGATGATAGTATTTACATTAATGAACCTCAGTCTTCCCCCAACTCTTCCATTAGACCACTTCCCTAGCTCCAATGAGATTTTTCCTCCATTATATGGAGTCCCTCTGATATCCCAACTACTCTACAGATTGTGCATATTAGAGAAGACATATGACCTTTCACTTTCTGTGGCTGACTAATCTCATTAAACATAATATTCTCCAGGTCCTTCCATTTTCTTGAAAATGACACAATTTTTTTTTTTGCTGAGTAGAATTCCATTGTATTTCCCATAATTTTGTAATCCATTCATCTGTTGATGGACACCTAAGTTGGTTCCATAATTTGGATATTGGGAATTGTGCTGTTATTAACATGGGTATGCATATATTACTGTAGTTCTCTGATTCCAATCCCTTTGGAAAGATACCCAGGAGTGGTATAACTGGATCATATGGTGGATCCATTCCCAGCTTTCTGAGAAATCTCTACAGAGATCTAAGTAGCAGTGCAACTAGTTTGCAATTTCAACAGTGTAGAAGAGTTTCTATTTTCCCACATCCTAACCAATATTTATTGTCATTTGACTTCTTGATTATTGCCCTTCTGATTGGGGTTAGATAGAATCTCAGTGTAGTTTTGATTTGCATCTCCCTGATTGCTATTGATGTTGAACATTTTTCATGTATATATTGACCATTTGTATCTCTCCTTTTGTGAAATATCTATTCAATTTAGCTGTCAATTTCTTTATTGGGTTATTTGTGTTTTGGGGGTTAGAGTCTCAGTATAGTTTTGATTGCTAATGATACTGAACATTTTTCATGTATCTGTTGACCATTTGTATCTCTCCTTTTGTGAAATATATATTCAATTTAGTGGCCAATTTCTTTATTGGGTTATTTGTGTTTTTATTGTAAAGTCTTTTGAGTTTTTGTATATTCTATTAGTCCTCTGTCAGAGAGATAGCTGGCAAAGACCTTCTCCCATTACATGGACTTTCTCTTTAGACTTTTTAAGACTCTTGGTAGTTTCTTTGATGTGCAAAAACTTTTTAGTTTAATATTATCCCACTTATTAATTCTTGTTTTAACTTCCTGAGTTTAGGTGGTCTTGTTGAGGAAGTTTCTACCTGTGCATATATGTTGGAGTATTGAACCTATGCCCTCCTCTAGAAGCTTCACAATTTCTATCTAACTTCCAGGTCTTGATCCATCTCAAGCTGACTCCTGTGCAGGGTGAGAGGTAAGGAATTGGTTCCATTTTTCAACAACTGGATAACCAGTTTTCTCAACACTATTTGTTGAAGGACTGCCATTTTTCCAGCATATGTGTTTGGCACGTTTGTCAAAAATCAGTTGGCTATAAGTGAGTGGATTGATATCTGTTCCCATTGCCCTATGTTTCTATGTTTATCCCAGTACCATGCTGGTTTTTATTACTATAGCTCTGTAGCATAATTTGAAGTCAGGAATTGTGATGTCTCCTGTATGGTTCTTATTCCTGTGAATTGCTTTGGCTATTCTAGGTCTTTTGTTTCTCTATATGAAATTTATGACTTCTACAATAAAAATGATAAAACACTAAAGAAACAAATTGAAGAATTACTTCCCTTGCTCTTGGATAGGCAGAATAAATATTATCAAAATGATCGTTCTACCAAAAGTGATCTACAGAGTCAATGCAATTCCTATCAAAATACCAATATCATTCTTCATAGACATAGAAAAATTAGTCATAAATTTCATATGGAGAAACAAAAGACCTTCTTGATCATTCACAGTTTTTTTTTTTTTTTTTTTTTTTTTTTTTTTTTTTTTTTTTTTTTTTTTTTTTTTTTTTTTTTTTTTTTTTTTTTTTTTTTTTTTTTTTGCGGTACTGGGGATTGAACTCAGGGGAATTCTACCTCTGAGCTATACCCCCAGCCCTATTTTTTATTCTTTATTTTGAAACAGGGTCTCGCTAAGTTGTGGAGGGCCTCACTAGGTAGCTGAGGCTGGCTGCAAACCCGGATCCTCCTGTCTCAGCCTCTCAAATGCTGGCATTATAAGTGTGAGCCACATGCCCAGCTGAACATTCACTGTTCTAACAACTGCTTCCTGTTTAAGCTATCTCTGCAAAACCTTCTCCTTTTTATTTACTTATTTATTTTATTTTATTGGTGCATTGTAATCATAAATCTCGATGAAGTTCAGTGTGGTAGAGGCATACATGCACACAGCACAGCACTCTTTTCTTTTTTTTTGGTACTAGGGTTTGAACTCAGGAGCATTCTACTTCCAAACTACACCCCTAGCCCTATTTTTATTCTTTGTTTTAAGAAAGGGTCTCACTAAGTTGCAGAAAATCTTTCCTTTTATATGCCGGATACTATCTTTTTTTAGCTATCTGGGCATAATTTATTTACTGAATTGATTTTTTCCATATATGATCCAATTTCACCTTTCATAATTTATTCTTATAGGCAAATGGAAAAGGATGCACTTGTATCATTTAATAAAAGAATTTTTTTTCTTCAGTTCCATTTCACTCAATTATTACCCCTTTAGAAAAGTTTTCCTTGCTCTAAATCTTGTTGTTGCTTTATGTACCCATTCCAATCAGGGTTTCATGTATACCACTATACCAAAATGAATGTTGTTAAGGTCACTAGCTCCATTTATGTTTCAAAATACAATTTTTTTAATTTTAAATCTTTATCTTAGTTTAGTTTTCAACAGAAATTTATCAATAAATTTACTAATCCTTTCTCCTTAAAAGCTCTATTTGGATTCATACTATTTCATCAAATGCTTCTCATTTACTTTGTTTTTCTTATCACTTTCCTCTTTGTTGCCCTAATGTCTGAATTCTGAAATTTCTTCAGAATCAGATCATGGATATTTTTTTGCCATCATTAATGTACATGGAGTTATTTTCAAAGCTACCTTTTAGCTTATGATTCCTAAACTTGAACTTTCAGTCCAGTTATTATGACTTCAAATTACTTATTCAATATCTCCCATGATAATAATATCAAATTCAACAGATTGCAAACCAAGCTGGTTATATAACTTTTTACATCACTACCCAACCCCCAAATTTTTGGGGTGACAGGGTAGGAGAAGTCAAGATGGCAGATTAGAGGCACCCAGTACTCACCTGCTTTTTCAGGAGATAGAACCCAAACAACAGATGTGTATATGTTTGTTGGAGTGGGTGATCATGGAAGAGTACTTAAATCAACAGGAGAAAGAGATCTGGAGAAACACAGAGATTCTGATTAATGAAATAATGAGAGAAATATTGCATCCCAGAAACAAAATGCTGTGGCAGGGTAGAAGGATGGGGAATACTCCTTTTACAGGGATATAGGTGAAAAAGTAGATATTTCTAGTAAGTTCCACTACTGAAGACTTCAGAATCTTGCAGACATAGAGCATAAAAGGCAAGAAAACTGTGAATGTATGGTGAGCTGGGTCTACAGAAGTTCACTGCACACCCCAGTCTATTCTTAGGCAGCTGTAACTTGGAGCCCTTTGTGAAGAGTTCTATTGTCTGAGCTTACTGCTCTGGGGATCAGAAGTCCCTATATTTTTTTATTTTCAGTACTCCAGATCTCATGGTAACTCAGTGGTTATATAGGTGAAGAAATGGATCTGTTTAGTGGAATACCACCAAGCAGTAAATAGAATAAACTGTTGATTCACAATATATAAATTTTAAATACTTAGACATAATGAACTACACATTTCATGTTTTATTTACCTGACACTCTGGAAAAGACAAACTGTAGAGATGGAAAACATACAAAAGTTTTTCAAGGAGTTGGAGATAAGGCAGTAGATTAGTACAAAAGATTTTAGAAAGGAATTTGTGGGGGGTCTTGGAACTGTCTGTATAAACCTGTGATTTTTGGATAATTAATTATATGCATTTGTCAGAAATGTGCAGAACTGTATATCATAAAGAGTGAATTGTGCTGAGTAAATTTTAAAAACAGCAACCTGATATGGGGGTGTGTAAGAGGTGGAATACTGATTGTGGCAAATTAATTTGTGTTATAAGTGAATTACATAATCACATTGAAGGAGTCAGAAAAGAAAGGAGAAAACTTAAGTAATTTGGAATTACTTTGAATGAGTACTATTAAGACACTCTACAAATACTATACCCTAGTTGGCAAATTTGTCTCTCAGAGGATTATGTGTTAACAATTGTGAAACTACTCTGATTGCATGGTAGGATAAACTAATATGTCAATAATGAGAGCCAGGTTTTATTATGGTCTGGAAAAGAAGTTATAAATGAAGAAAGGTACAAGGCCAGAATAAACTGTGGTGCTGGATTAGAGTCCGGGCTATTAATGTAGGCTTTAAAAAGAAGAATTATAAATACAGATAGATACAGAGATAACTACAGATGTATCTGTGTGCACATGAGTTAGTCTATAGACATATATTTTCCATCTCTATTCAGTACGAAGGAGTAGAAACAGTGACATCCAATTAGCAATAAGTGCACCTATCCCTCAGAACATTGTTTTCCTATACCTTTGTCCCATGAAATACAAAATTATTCTTTTTAATTCCAAGACTGAGACAGAGAATTGAAGAATGAAATAACTGGAGAATTCTGATAAGACTGAAACATCTTATAGTTCCAAAAAAGAATGAAGTGCTAAAAATAAAAAAGAAAGAAAAGAGAAAGGATAGATAGGAGCCCAGAAACCTAATGACCAAAACTAAAACAAAACATCAAAGCAACTGATGAAATAACTCTGATATTGGATTATTATTCAAATGAAAAAGAATGGAGGGGAGACATACCTCCTCTTCATAAAAGAATTTTAGTTAACAAATTTAGATAAAATAAGCAAATTAGAAAAATAACTATAGCTGCAGTTAGAAGCCACTGATGCTAAAAATAGAGACAAATTTACACATAAACAAATATTTAAATAGACTCAACATATTTCTCCCAAATATTAATTATCATAGAAAATTAACTCACAGAGTGGAAACTCTTGCCAGATGCCATTATGATTAATATGACATGTGGTTGAAGTTAACATTATCAGTAAGGTTTATGGGCATTTTGTGTACAGAAAAGTGAACCTAGGAGAGCCTATCAGAGTACATTACCGCTGTGATATCCTTTCCCCAAACTCATTACTCCAATATTAAAATGAAAAAACATCAGACAAGCCTAGTTGAAGAGACTTCTTACAAAATAACTGGCAAATATGTTTATTAAGGGCATAAAAAGATGGAAGAATTGTTTGGAGAAGACTGGTTTTGCAGAGACTTGTTTATGCAGTGTAGAATTATGAATTGCATTCTGGAATAGAAAAAGGACATTGGGGAAAATAAGTTGAAATTCAAATGATCTCTGTAGCAGTATTGCTTTAAGGTTGATTTCTTATTTGCAATAATTGCTCTACAGTTATGTATGATACTTATATAATGGAAAACTGGATAAAGACTATATTAGAGTATTATGTAATTATATATTATTTAAAAAATTAAAGATGAAGTGTGAATCTAGTTATGATAATACTGTAAAGGCATGATTGGTTTCCCTCCAACACTCTAAGCCCATTCAAATGATAAGTAAAATATAAAAATGAAAATTAGAAATGATAGTGCCATGTTCCCAAAATATAAGAAATCTCCTTTCATGGATTATAAAGTGGCTAGGAATCTGAATACATGAGTCTACTGAACTCTGAATGTAGAAATATGCCAAAATGGCTGAAACAGGGAAATAGAAAATAATGCTTTTTGTTATTATATAATAATGTAGGAGATATGGCAGTGGGTTCATTCCCTGTGAAGCGGGAACCAGAAAGAAGACAGACAGAAAAACTGATTATAGGCTAAATTCGGGATGGTCATTGCAATCCTTTTCCCTTTAACTTTCTTTAGTACAAGTTATACAAATTAAAGAACTGCTCAGCCTCCTATAGAACTGGATTGTGATATCTTTTTAGCCATCGATAGTGCCAGTTTGGGGTGAAGTATTCTTGGCCCAAATAATGTTATAAAAAAAAATCCTTGGGGCATTCTTATTAGTCCTTGCCTGAAAAAGTAACCTGATGTTTGGAGGTACAGCTGTTATATCAAGACCAGAAGGATAAGACTCCTCATTTTGGATGAAAGAGCATGAAGACAGACAGAATCAGCTTCCTTGATTTCATCCTTGAGCTGTTAAAGCACTCATAGCTTCTACCTCTGTACTTATTGTCATGTGAGAAAAAAAAAAAAAGAACAACCCAAACCGAATCAAATGAAAAACCCAAATCAACCTTCTTCATTTATTAAAGTCACACTTTTTTACTCACAGCAAAACACAATATTAACTGGTTCAGAGAAGAGAAAAGTAATGCTACTAAAAATGAGTAAGTTAATATAATTCTAAGACTAATGAACAGATCTTACAAAAGAGCAAATAAAAGCCAATGGTCAAAACATTAATTCACTCCAGAAGAGATAAAATGTTTTGATAACATGAAAAAGTCTTTAGAATAATTGTGTTTAGAATTCACAGTAATAATAAAAGATATCCAAAAAATAAAATAAGAATTCATGGCATAAAAGAGAGGTAAAAAACAGATGAGTTTATAGAAAGAACTACTTGAAATCATGGTGAAAGTGGTTTATAACCTTAGCACATTAGTGGTACAGAGAAAGATTCTTAATTTTATAAAAGTATCTAAGAAAAACCTACAGAAGGTATCATACTAAATTATGAAACATTAAAAGCATTTCACACAAATATTAATTTTGAAGACATGAATCTACATAGTTAATTCAATTAGAGAGTTCATAGAAACTAACCAATAAAAAAATGTTTGCAGAAGAGTTGAGGACAATAATAGCCAAAGTAGCCGGGCATGGTAGCGCACGCTTGTAATCCCAGCATTTGGGAGGCTGAGACCAGAGGATCCGGGTTCGTGGCCAGCCTCAGCTACCTAGTGAGGCACTCTGCAACTTAGTGAGACCTGGTTTCAAAAATAAAGAATAAAAAATAGGGCTGGGGGTGTAGCTCGGAGGTAGAATGCCCCTGAGTTCAATCACCAGTACCGCAAAAAATAAATAAATAAATAAATAATAATAATAATAACAGCCAAAGTAAATTTTTTTGTAATAGAGTTAAACTCAGGGGGCCATTCCATTTGTGAGATAGACTTCTAATCCTTTTAATTTTTTATTTTAAAATAGAGTCTTGTTAAATTGCTGATGTTGGTTTGGAACCTGCAATTCTCCTATCTCAGCCTCCCAAATACTGGAATTCAGGTGTGCACTACCATTTCTGCCTATCAAAATAATTTTGAAGAAGAAAGAAACCTGAAATATCTGATTTATAAAACATTAATATTCGTTTTAAAGCTGTAATTATTAAAGCATTACGGTATTGTTGTAGGAATGGACATATTAACAAATCAATAAATACATGAAAATTTGGCAAATAAGAGAGATTAAAAATTAGTTGTTAAATTATAAACACTTCAATAATTGTTGCCAGATAATTGACTCTCCAGAGGGGGAAAAATACTCAAAAGAATTTAGGTATCCTTAAAGCACAAAATCTAAAAATTCCTTTTTTATATCTATTATTTTTAATGATTATTACTTTTATTAGTCGTGTCTTTCAGTTTCCTTTTTGTTATTAATGCATATTTATTGTACAAATTAATGTGTTATCATCCAACATTTTTGTAACCCAGATAAAAAATGCTTGTTTAAGCATTTTGAACAAGTAGCAACAAACAAATTATAAATGTGTCAATATATGGATTCTATGAGTTAACTGAAGGAACAAAATAGTTTTTGGTAAAATAATTTATAAAAGTTTATAACTACTTCATATAACTCCAATTAGAAATAATAGAATTAAAATTTCAAAAGTAAAGATATGCTTAGTTGATAAATTCAAATATTTGGACAGTTCTTACCTAGTCTATCAAAAAAAAAAAAAAAAAGTCCAGTTGGGTACCAGAAGAGAGTAGAAAGGCACATGAAAAAATATTGCATCCTAGTAATATGCCAGCCATCACAATGTTCCAGGTTCCAGTAAGTAAAATTATAACTCCAAGAAAAGATAAGTGTGAGAATAAGAATAGAGAAATAAAAGAAATTAACAATATTATGATATGAATAGTTTTGTAACTCTTTATCTATAATTTTTGTAATATTATATATGATTTTATTTTATATATATAAATATTATTAGGTTTATAAGGAGTCTAATTAACTCTAATCATTGCTTAAATGTTTGTAGTCATATAATTAAATTTACATACTTGTGACATTAATTATTCCATATTGTATGAATTTCTGAATAAAATTTGAAAATTAATAGGCATTAGATAAACTTCTAATGAACATGTATGGATCAGTCAAAAAGGAAAAGTAATATTGATGTAATTGGTCATGCTAAAATGGAAATTCCTACATGTATATCATAAATGTAATAAAATTCAATTCACTTTAAACTTTGAGAATAAAAAGTACAAAGGAAAAATACAGCAACGGAAAAACTACTAAATAAGGAAGTAATATGGAAAGTTTTCAAATTCAAATAAACATATTCAAATCAACAAAAAATAAATACTAGCACACATTTTCAGCAAGAAAACAATAAAAAGTAATATTAAGCTCAAGATGCAAAATAGAAGCAGTTTAAAATAATAAGTAACTTATTGAACAGCATACTTTATTTATGTGGTGAATAACATGTATTGATTTGCATATGTTGAACCAGCCTTGCTTTCCTGAGATGAAACCAACTTGGTCATTGTGTACAATTTTTGTGATGTGGTTTTGAATGTGCATGGCTAGTACTTTGTTTAGAATTTTTTCATCTATGTTTATCAGTGATATTGACCTGTACTTTTTTTAAGGTATCTTCATTTGGTTTTGGAATTAATGTGATATTGGCCTCATAGAAAGAGTTTGGAAGAATTATATCACTTTCAATTTCATGGAACAACTTGTGAAGTATTTTGGGACTAGTTATTCTGTAAATATTTTGTAGTATTCAGCTAGAAGCCCATCTGGACCTGGGCTTTTCTTTGATGGTAGATTTTTTATTGCTGTTTCTATTTCTTTGTTTGCTATTGGTTGGTTTAGGTTTTCTATGTCCTCTTGGTTCAATTTTGGTAGGTTGTGTGTGTTTAGAAATCCATCAATTTCTCTCATGTTTTACAGCTTATTGGAATATAAATTTTCAATATAGTTTCTGATGATTCTCTGAAAATTTCCACTGTCTATGATGATGACTCCTTTTTCATTTCTGATTTTAATAATTTGGTTTGATTCTCTCTTTCTATTAGTTTGTCATGCTTGTTAATCTTTTCAAAGAATCAGCTTTTTTATTTGTGGATCCTATGTAATTTTTTTATTCTCTATTTCATTTATTTCTGCTCTGATTTTAATTATCTCCTGACTTCTGCTGACTTTGGGATTGGACTGTTTCTCTTTTTCTAGGTCCTTGAGGTGTGTCATTATTTGGTTTACTTGATGACTTTCTGTTTTTCTTATGTGGGACTCAGTGCTATAAATTTTTCTCTTAGCATCACTTTCAAAGTGTCTCATAGATTTTGGTATGTCGTGTCTCTATTTTCATTTATTTCTAGCAATTTTAAAATTTCTCCCCTTATTTCTCTTCTGATCCATTCCTCTACAAAAGTATATTATTCAATCTCCATGTATTTATTTAATTTGTTTTGGTCTTCTTGTTGATTTCTACTTCCATTCATTGTGATCTGAAAAGATATGGGGAATTATATTGCAACTTTTGACTTTGCTTGTGCTTTCTTTGTGGTCTAGGATGTGAACGGTTTTGGAGACTGTTCCATGGGCAGCTGAGAATAATGGGTATTCAGCTATTGCTGGTGGAAATACTTCGTATATGTCTATTAGGTCCATTTGGTTTATGGTGTTCTTCAGGTTTGAAGAGTCTTTACTCATCTTTTGTCTGGAAGATCGACCCACTAGGTGTGAGTGTTGTGCTGAAATCTCCCAATAGTATTATATTTGGGTCTATTTGAGACCAAATGTCCTGAAGAGTTTGTTTTACAAATGTGGTTGCACCCATATTTGGGGGATAAATGTTTATTATCATATCTTCTTGCTTGCTTGTTTCTTTTATTAGTAAGAAGTGTCCCACTTTGTCTCTTTTAATGTGTTTTTTAGCTTAAAGTGTCTTTTCTCAGATATGAGCATTGCTGCCCGTGCCTGTTTTCAGTCTCCATTTTCATGGTATATTTTTTCCATCCTTTCACTTTTAGTATATCGATATCTTTGGCTATAAGGTGAGTTTCTTGCAAGCAGCATATTGTTGGATTATGTTTTTTAATCCACGTTGCCAGTCTATGTCTTTTAATTGGAGAATTAAGATCTCTGACGTTCAGTTTTATTATTGAAATATGATTTTTGTTTCCCATCATTTTGTGTCCTATATCCTGTTTGATACAGTGTTATTTCTCCTTTGCTTAGTTGCCCACCTGGTGGAGTTTGCTTCTTCTCTGGTTTTGGAATTTGCTTCTTTTTTCTTCTTTATGATTTATTTAAGTATTTTCTCTACTGCTGGCTTGGTAGTCATGAATTTTTTAAGATTCTGCATATCTTAGAACATTTTTATTTCTCCTTCAATTTTGAATTATATCTTTGCTGGATATATCAGTGTTGGTTGGAAATTGTTTTCTTCCAAGATCTGGAGTTCTTCATTCCAGTCCATCCTGGCACTTGGGACTTGAATTATGAAGTCTGGAGTGATTTTTACTGTTTTGTCCATAAATGTCACCTGTTCTTTTGTTCTCACTGCTTTTAAGTTTTTTCCCTTGATCTCTATTTTAGTCATTTTGATTATTACATGTCATGGGGAGGTCCTTCTTTGATCTTGTCTTAACAGTGTTCTGTATGTCTCCTGCAGGTAGATATTCAAGTCTTTTTCTATTTTTGGTAATTCTCTGAAATTATTTCTTTGAAGATGTTTCTAATACCCTTTTTCTATGCTTCTAGACCTTCTTCAATGCCTTTTATCCATAAGTTTGGATGCTTCATATTGTCCCATATCTGTTGGATGTATAGGATAGGTTGTAATGTCTGTTGTATACTGTTTTTCAGTTTTGAATAAACTGTTTTCCAAGAGTAATACCCTGTTTTCCATGTGGTCTAGCTTTCCAGAATTGGTTTCTAATGCTGTCTTCATTTCATTTATTGATTTTTTTTACTCCTTCATTTTATTCAGAGTCTCTTTCTGCTTCTTTCTTTTTTTGTGGTACTGGGGATTGAACTCAAGGGCATTCTACCTCTCAGCTATACCCCCAGTCCCATTTTTTATTCTTTATTTTGAAACAGGATCTCACTAAGTTGGGAAGGGCCTCACTAAGTAGCTGAGGCTGTCTGCAAACCTGGATCCTCCAGTCTCAGTCCCCCAAGTATTGGGATTACAAGCATGTACCACCATGCTTGGCTCTGGTTCTTTCTTAAAGACTCAATTTTCTCCTTCATTTGCTGTGAACTTTCTTTGAGGCCTTTCATCATATTAAAGATCAAATTTTGGAACTCTTCTTTCATTTCTTGCAGATCAATATTGGTAATTTCCATTGTTGAGTTGTGGGAGTTTATTATTTCCTCACTATTCATAATTCTGATATTTTCAGAGTTCTCAGGTTTGTGATTCTCTTGTCTTGGCATCTTCTTGTTCTTTGTGTGTTAATCCGGTGTTTATTTATTATCCATTTATAATAAGGTCTTTGGTGGGGGTATACCTTCACCTCTACCAATCTGACTCAGATAATCAAAGTTTTGAATTTGTCCCCCAGAGCCTCTTTAACTAGATATAGTTTCTAGTGCAAACAAAATGAGTCTCTGATTGGCTGTAGGCCACATGGTATCTATGTCCCATGGCAATCTCTCGGGACCCTACAAGGGCTCCTCAAACTGCTGACTGCAGTTCCCTCCTGCCTACCTCTAGGGACTACCTACTAAATCATGTTTCTGCTATGTCTAATAGTAGTCATCACCTCTACCTCAGCAGGTGTAATTTGCAGAGTCTCAGGCCCCTGCAAGTCTATTTCCTTGCCACACAAGTCCCTGTGTCCTTACTTGGCCATTTCCCACTGGAACAGCTGGTTATCTTACAGTACTAATGGGTACTGCTTACTGCTCTGGATTGCTGCCAGAAGAGATGGGTTGAGCCACAGCCTCAGTGTCCAGATCCAGTCACGTCCCTGTAGAGCATGGAGCAAAATTCTGACTGCTTTTACTGATGGACTGTCGTTACTGGCCTCACAACAATCCACAGTTTCTTCCTGGAGGTCTCTGGTAGCCATGGTGTGGTGCCAGCAGCCACTAGCTCCGGCACCGCCTGGCTAAGATGGTGCAGGTGCTGCCCTGCTCTGTTCCCCAGGTTGGAGGCATAGAGTGGTTATATAATCCTTTGCTCTTTTTTCTAGTACTGGTTCTTCCACTTTTCAACTTTCTTTTTTTGATGGGCTTTTCACTGGTTTTCTGCAGAAGTTATTGGCTTCTTTGCTGGTTTCTTTTTTTAGCATACTTTATGTAGTTATGATCTTAAAACTATAGTGATGGTAATTATATCCAAATTAATTTATACATTTAAATATATCCAGATAAAATATCAGATTTTTTGGAAACAGTCAAATTTACTTCAAAATTGCAAATATAGTTGGATAAAACTATGTACGAAATAGTATAATAGGAGGTGACCAACTCCATGACAAATTGAAAAATACTATATATCTGTGGCAATCATAGCATATATAGGCAACAAGTAGATGGGAATTAAGAATCCAGATATCGAATTCAATTGTTTAGTTCACAGTGAAGGTGAACCTACACATTGGCTGGAAAAGAAGCATAGTTCAATGAGTGCAACTGGGATTACTGGCTAGCCATATGGAAAAATAACTTACATTACAAACCTCATTTCTCATATCAAGGTCACTCACCGAAGTGAACCTGAGGGGGAGGGAAGGGGAGGGGATTGGGGTGGGAATTGGGGAAAGGGTCAAATGAGAACTATGTGCAAATATGTTGTTAACAGCCCGTACTTAACAAAGATGTATGCTATATTGCACGAATTACTACAATAAAAAAATAAAAAAATAAAAAACCCTCATTTCTTATAGGGAGATAAATTTCAGATGATTTATAATTATTCTATAAAAAAAGAAGCCACAGAGAAAAATAATTGAAAGCATATGTTAATTTTATAACATTGAAGTGGAATGACCTCTGTAAACACAAAAGGAAAATGAAGAGTCATAAAAGAAATACTAGATCTGAGTGTGCAAAAATTAAAACTGTGTCTTTATAGAAAAAGTCTAAAACTTAGTCAAAAGAAAAAAATCTTGGAGTATTTTATTTTAATTAATGAATGTCTATAAATCAGTCAATCCTGGATTAAAATTATGATTACTCAACAAGAAAAATAATGTTTTTAAATATGTAAAATAAGCCAAAATTAAATTATAATACGAAAAATAGAAATTAAAGAACATGATTTTAGAAACAGTTTATGGATGAGAATCTTTGAAAACACTCATTCTCATACAGCGTATAGGAAATTTAAATTGGAACGATATCTTGACAGAATAGTTTGGCAAAATATATCAACATAAAAGTACATATCCTCTTCCATTCAGTAAGGGTACTCTAGAAATTTATATGAGTTATATTTTGCAAACTAAAAAATATGTATGAATGCCAGTGCACTTATTGCTGCATTATTTTCTTTTAGCAAAACAATAAAAACAGCTTTGATATCCATTATTAGGCAGCTCGTCTAAACTGGTACATTTATGCAAGTAAATGCCATGTAGTCAATTAAGATATTTTTTCTATAGGACCAAATGATATTTGAAATATATTAAGTGAAAGAAACAAAGTATAAAAGCATCCATACTTAGCATATTTAAGCATGGTTGTAGTACTCGAGGGAGTGAGAAAATCAGGGTTCCTGCCCTCAAGTAGTTTATATTCTAATTTTGGAAGAGACACAACAAAACTATAAATAATTTGATTACTTTTAAATTATAATTTTAAAATATTGTCAATTACTGTGTAGAAGATATGGCAAGATGAAGCAAAATAATGTGAAGTGGGTATTAATGCTTCTTCAGTTGGAGGTTGGGGTAGAGAAGAGATAGAAGTGTGTTATCTAAGGTTTTAGACCAAGGCTTGGTTAAGTGCAGCATGATAGGACCCAGACATAATCTACAAATATGCATGATTATGTATACATATTTATAAAATATATATGTCTCAAACAAACCATATAGATATGTTTGCTACTTCTTGCACTTGTTAAAAGATCTTACCATATTGATTAATTTATATTTTCCATATTATATCTTGAAAAATAATTGATTGATAGGAGTGCTTTTTCTGGGATAAATAAGTAGTTATGGAGTATCAAGCATTTTTCTGTATTATTATATGTACTTTTGTATTTTTGAAATCTCATTTTATATATTACCCATTAAAATAAATACATAGGCTGGACATGGTGGCACATGCCTGTGTTCCCAGTACTTGGGAGACTTACACAAGAAGATTTCAGTTTTAAGGCCAGTCTCAGAAACTTAATGAGACTCAGAAAACTAGTGAGACCTTGTTTCAAAAAAAAAAAAAAAAATGTCCGGGATGTAGCTTAGAGTTAGAATGCCTCTGGGTTCAATACTCGATACCCACATAAATAAACAAATAAATAAATAAATAAATAAATAAATAAATACTTATCAGTCTCAAGTTTTAAAATCCCAACAGCTCTTACATGTTTGCAATTACTTGGTATAATTTTAAGACGGCAATAATTTTTACAAGGTAAAAAAATCTCTATTTTTATATAATAATATTTTAAAGGGTATAAGTAAAATGATTTTGAAAAGTTTCAAAAAACTATTTTTTTATACTGAGATGTTATCTTGAGAGAAATATTAGTTGTATGTGGGAATTTTGTAGTATATTTCAAAAATTGAAATGATATCTAATGATGGAAATTACTTAATACATTATTTTTGTCTACTGTAGTGAGTTTAATGAGATAAAGAAATGAGAACTAACAAGCATATAACAGAAAGAAGTTATGTCCCATATTCATCCCTTTATGTCTAAGATTAATACTACAGTCTTCAGGGAAGACTCCTAGATTTTATTTTTGTTGGAAGATTAATAGAACAAAGGAAAAAAGAGTGATTTTCTTTCCTCCAAAACTATTCCATACTATAAACATTTCAGTCATAATCTTTAAGCAGATAAAAATTGCATTTTAAATCATACTCCAATAATACATCCACGTGGACTTCAATATTTAATGCTTAACTTAATTTCCACATAATTTCAAAGTATAAGTATATTAACAATTCTACAAAGAGTCTAATGTGTAGATTGCTTGTATCTTCTCAACAAAATTTTTTCTAGGTATAAAGATTTTCTGAGGCACAGGTAACATTTTATAGATTTTTTAAAAATATACAGCTATTTTTTGAAAGAAAGCAGAAAATGAGATAAATTCATTCCTTATAGTTTTTTGTTTGGATGAAACTTTAGCAGACTGCTGAAATGTCTATTAGAGGATTTACTGGCACATAAACAATTTGTCATAGAAATCTTCCTAAAATATTCTTTCTCAAATGCACCATGAAGTTCTCAGTTTCAATTTCAGATATTTTGCTACTAAAACATTCTCCTAGGATAACTTTTATTTGAAAGTTGGAAGTCAAGTGAAATTTTAAAGTGAGTCTGATCAAAAGGCTAAATATATTTTGTTATTAAAAATATTCAGATATAATTAGCAATCACTATCAAGAGTCTATAAATTAAGGCAATGCAGGTGCAAAGTTATTTTATATTCTGTGCTATATGGTGTGACACTTATCTGTCTTTAACTGTTGTGTTTATTTCAATTGAGAGTTTTAAATTGATTTTACTTTATTTGGAAATTTCACTTATAGCATCACACATAAGTAGAAGTTCAGACCATTTGAAAATGCCCCTATACCTTGTCCTCTCTGTCACTTTGTTTCTATTTCTTTTATCTATGTAGCTCATGATTATTTAAATGCATATAAAATCAAATTATATATGAATATACATATATATTTTTCCACCATATCAAGAAGAAAATACATAGAATATTAATGTGGAAAGAAAGTGAAAAATGGCCTGGTTTACTCCATCTCTTAACCAAAAACAAAATTATCAAGCTAAAAAGCAGATCCTACACTCCTTTAATTTACCATGATCTCTATACTCCCTACCAGAGACAGGTTTCTGGATTGTCTTATTTTTTTTTAACCTTCTGTTTTGTACTATCTGCTACTATTACTACATTTATAATCTACTACTACTTTTAATTTAAAAACCATTATTCATGAAATTTTTTTTCTGACTAAAGTCATCAACATCCTGCTTTTGCATATCTCAGTAAGCATATTTTAGTCATTGACTTAATACATCTCTTATAAAGTAGGTGACATTTCTACTATTTTGAAAATATATATTAGATATTTTCACTGGTTTTAAGACACTGTGATTTCTTGACTTTACATAATGACTGCCCAAATTTACAGAAAAAATACTAACACAATGAATTAAACAAGAAAGATATTTTCTTACAAACTTACTCTCTGGGATTAGGAATTCCAGAGGGTCCAACAGTTTTAGGATATCATTGAGGATCTAGGATCCTATTTTTCTGCATTCTTCAAGGTCACCCTTGGGATCAGTGTAACTACTGGAGCTTCGGCTGATACGTTTACACTAAAGGTGAGAAGAAGGGAGACAGATGGGAGGAAACTGATTGCCTTTCTGAGTAACTCCTTAGCTAATCTCTTTTTACTCTTTGCTCTATTTTTGAGGAACACATAGTTTTATAGTATGTCAAATGCAGTACAAGGAAGGAAGGGAATTAATGCAGTTTAACTGTTACATTATAATCTGGAAAAATGTTCTCTCTCTCCATCCTCACCTTCTACATTAACTTTTTATCACTAATATTTAAATATATTTATCTTCATCTATCTTAAAATGGAAAAACTATAGCCAGAATGCCAGATTTCAAATCCTAGCTGTACCACTAACTAGCCTTGGACACCAAAGAAGTGACGTAATCTCTTCTTTTTCGAGTTTCCTTCCCCTTTACCATTTAATGAAAATAGGCACCAACAGAGTGGTTGAGAGGGTTAAGCGAGTTAATATTTGTAATTCACTTAGAGAATTACTCTGGTTAATAGTATGTCCTATATTGTTTATAGCAAGACTACTACAAGTGCTTCAATTCACCATTAACAGTCTGACTTACTGAGAATGTGAACATGAATTCTGGGTCCTTCTACAGGGAGCACACTGTCTGCATCAGGACTTTAGCCAGAGGGGACTCTCACCTAAGCTTAGTGTCCCCTCTCCTCCAAGCAACTTTTCAGACTAAATTCATATGTTTCTTATCTCATTTTTATTAGCCAGAAAAAATGTTTAAGCCCTCAATCATGAATTTTCTAAACCACTGTCACCTAAATGTTTTACTCTACTTGAATTAGCTTCCACTTCTAACCTATTGCCCCAAGACAGAATTTTTTTCACTGTGTCCAATAAAATCACAAACTTATATAACTAGCAGACTCCCCTTAATTTGAAAACTTTTCTGAGATTATTTTTTAATTTTAATTTTATTTTTTGTTGTACTTGAGATTGAGCTCAGGGCGATTCTATCTCTGAGTTACACCCCCAGGCAT
This sequence comes from Graphiurus murinus, assembly GCA_004027655.1. Classification (NCBI taxonomy): domain Eukaryota; kingdom Metazoa; phylum Chordata; class Mammalia; order Rodentia; family Gliridae; genus Graphiurus; species Graphiurus murinus. The sequence goes on along the minus strand of PVLC010001271.1, from coordinate 130,253 downwards.
ATATATATATATATATATATATATATATATATATATATATATATATATATAAATTATATATATTATAATTACATATATATATATAATTTTTTTTTAAACATGGTATCACTAATTTGCTGAGACTGGTCTCAAACCTGCAATCTTCATGTACTCCTCCCAAGTACTGGAATTAGATGTGTGCCACCATGCCCAGACTGTGCTTGTTTTCTAATGACTTTAAGTAAACTCACTCTTTCATAAGAAAATTTATCTGGCAAGATATTTTCAAGAAGTGATTATTTCTTTATTTAAGACTCACAGACATGAGATGAGAATACTATTTCTATTTCTTATTGCTACACCTATCATCGTTACTCAATCTTTTGTAAAACTGAAAACAAAACCCGGTGAAGACCAGCATATATATTATTTAATCCCTTCTTGCTTTTGTCATTAGATAGCATTCAGATAATTCTAATCTACCAAAGATGTTGACATACTTTATGGACTCTCCTTAAGAACTGCAATGCTGCTATCTTCCTCTGTCACTCAACACTCAAGTGGTCTATTTAACTTCATGTGTAGTTCTTGACCTTCTTATCTCCAGAGTCATCCACATTAAGTCCCTTTCAACATCCTACTCTCCCTTTCTCTCCTGCTGTCTTCAGCAGCCTACCCTGGCCACAGATTTTTCTTATTCTTTATTTAAATATTACTAGTATGATAATTTTTTTATTGCAATAGAAGTCTAGTGCGAGACTTTACTTAAATACATTGGTAATTTCCTTTTTATCATTATAATTATCATCATTATTGTGCCGAGAACAGAACTCAGGACATTGTGTATACTCTTTGTGTATACTAGACAAGCACTCTACCACTAAGTTACATTCAGTAGCTCAGTAATCTCCTTTTAAAATTTCCTTGTTATTCACTTAGATTAGTTCATTATTTTAAGAATTATTTTTCCAATATCACAGATGGACTTCTTTTAATTTGCACCTAATATCCTTTTAAAATTTTCTTGTTAATCTTCTTAGACAGATTGGTTCCTTATTTTAAGAATTATTTTTCAGATATCACAAAATGACTTCCTTTAAGTTGTATCTGTTTGAAACAAATACTGGAAGAAAACCTACCATCAAATTTCTCTGTGGTTAAATCCAAGTAGTCAAGCAATATGGCAAGAAATTAAAACCTGGAGTTTTCTGGTTTCACTATAAATTTTTGGCTTGTGGTTATTAATGGTGTCCTTCATACTGCTCATAAATCTTGCTACATGTTTTTAAAAAACTGTTGATAATTCTATTTAAGCAATACCTTTTATACACTAAAGTTTCCAATCTTCCCAACATCCTTGATAAGTTTCAATAATTATTTACCCTCTGATTCACCTACAAAGAGAATCAGAGGAAACTGAAAGATACTTAATGTACAAACTGACTGTGTTTCTCCCTGGTTCTGACAAGGGAATGTCCTCTTTTTATCTAAGGGTGATGGTTCTGTTGGTATTGCGATCTCAACTTCATCATATGGAATTCACAGAAGATTACACCATCTTCCTCCTCTATATTAACTCTGATCCTAATAAATCTATTTGGTTTCTTTTTTGGATTCTCTCAATAAAACAAACAAGTAAGTCTGAAACACAAAAATTCTCATCCTTCACTTCCATTCTTTCTCCTTTGTCTCCTAGGTATTTAAACTTCTAAAAAGACTAATCTCTACACATTGTCATCATTTCCTCATTTCAAAACTACACTTTGACTTATTCCAGCCATGTGACTTTGCCAGTGATCTCTCTACCATATTAGTTCCCTCCTCACAGATTTATTAATATATGATTAAATAAAAGTTATATGTGTATATTAAAGGTGTACAATTTGATGTTGATATATGTATACATTTTGTAAAGATTATCTCAATTATATTAATTTTAATATCTATCACCTTATGTAATTAGTACTTATTTTTATTTTTTATATGATGAGAAAACTTAAGACCCATCCTCCTGATAATTTCAAGTACACTATACACTACTGATAATTATAGTTACCATATTGCACATTGTATCTTTAGAGCTTAATCTTTTTTTTTTTTTTGCAGTACTGGGGATTGAACTCAGGGGCATTCTACCTACGAGCTATACCCCCAGCCCTACTTTTTATTTTTTGTTTTGAAACAGGGTCTCACTAAGTTGTGGAGGGCCTCACTAAGCAGCTGAGGCTGGCCGCGAACTCAGATCCTCAGGTCTCAGCCTCCCAAATGCTGGGATTAGAAGCATGTGCCACCATGCCCGGCTGAGCTTAATCATTTTGCATAACTGAAACTGTACCCTTTGACCAAAATCTCTCCCTTTTGCCTTTTCTCAAGCTCTGGTAATCATCGTTTTACTTTCTATTTTTATATTCTATTTTATTTTAGATTTCTATTTCTATTTTAGATTTCATTTATAAATGAGATCATACAATATTTTTCTTTCCATGTCTGGCTTATTTTAATTAAAATAATGTCCTCCAGATTCATTCACATTGTTTCAAATAGCAGTATTTCCTTCTTTGTGAAGCCTGATTAGTATTCCTCTCTTGTGTGTGTGTGTGTGTGTGTGTGTGTGTATGAATGAATGTGTTTGTGAATATGTGTATCTCACATTATCCATAAGTAGACATTTAGATTGATTCTATATCTTAGTTATTTTGATTTTTTTTTCTATTTTTTTTACGGCACTGGCAATTGAACTCAGGGGCATTCTAGCTCTGAACTACACCCCAAACCCTATTTTTTATTCTTTATTTTGAAACTAGGTTGCGGAGTGCCTCGCTAGGTAGCTGAGGCTGCCCGCGAACTGGATCCTCCAGTCTCAGCTTCCCAAATGCTGGGATTATAAGCATGCACCACCACTCCCAGCAGCTATTTTGAATATTATAATGAACATGGTAGTATAGATATCTCATTGAGATATTGATTTTATTTCCTTTGGATATACACCTAGAAATGAGACAGCTGGATTCTATTATATTTTTAATTTTTTGAGGAACCTACATACTGTTTTTCATAATGGCTCTGCTTATTTACATTCACACCAACAGTAGTAAAGGATTGCCTTTTCTGCATATTGCTTTCATAACACTCACTATTTTTGTATTTTTGATAATACTTATTCTAACAGGTTTGAGTGACATCTCCTTGGGTGTTTGATTTATATTTCCCTGATGGTTAGTGAAGTCAAGCATCTATTCTTATGCCTATTTTTCTTCTTTTGGCAAGTATCTATGTAGGTCGTTTGCCCATTTTAAAAATTTTTCTTGTTCTTATTTTTTGCTGTTGAGTTGTATGAGTTAGTCATATATTTTGGATATTAACCCTTTATTAGATACATGGCTTATACATATCCCTCCCCATTCTACAGGTTGCCTATTTATTCTCTTAATTTTTGCTTTTGCTGTTAAGAAAATTTTATTTCTGAGACCCTGAGCTGCAATATTCTGACAGCATCCTTTGCCAGCTTGAAGTAGTTAGAACACTTGTCCTGCTATACCCCTAACAGCAGTTAGAGTTGCTTTATCAGAGGGGGGACATGAGGCAGGGCAGAAGACCTGGGAACAGAGAAAATTAAAGCAGCCATCTGCATCAATGTCCTCTGAGGTTGGGGGAGGTAAACAGGAAGGAGAGAGATTGAGGGGCACCAGGAAACAGGGTCCTGAACAGACCACAGATAATCATTCATCTTAAGGAACAAAATTGTGCAAAAGTCATTGGTTCCCCCAAACCCAATTCTGACTAATCATAAAAGAACAGATAGAAAACTTCAGGAAGAGTTAAAAGCCCACTACCCAAGAGCTTCAAGGTCACTCTCTTTCCAAAAGGGGTAGAGCTTCTCATTTTGTGAGAGAACAGTGACTGGTGACTGACATAGTGTTTGCTTCAGGGTGATGGTGCCAAACCAAAGTGCAGGAGGTAAAGGGTTGGGAACATCTTTCACACAATACAAGAGAATAGGCTATAATCTTATGACCTGTGTAGTTTTCAAAATCATACCTTCCACTTATGGGGAAAACATGACAGGTACTGGGCAGGGCCAGGTAGCTATCCAAGAGTCCAGTTATAACTGAGACTTCTGTACCAGATCCTACGAGTGCAATCTAATGCTCCCCACACACCTGCGCATACTAGGGCCATGTCTAGGCCTCTTAATACCCTGGGGCCAAGGGTTTAGTTTCAAGGAGTAAGAGGGCCTCTTCTCTTACCTCTGGTTGCAACTGTTGTTCCTTAGAGCTTCCAGTTACCTTTAAACTGTGAGGCATTTATGCTATTACTAATCTAAGGGGGTCTGCCCATTGTGATAAGGTTGTTCATTTAAAAGCCACACTGACTAATACACTGGTGCCCACCACCTCTTCCTATGGGGAGCCAAGGCCTTCAGCTTCTCTTTGAGAAGACATTAAGGCATTCAATCATTCTGGTTGCTTGACACCAGTAGGAAACATGCAAATGCCAATGTATGTCACTGTCTTACTTTAGGTCTATACCTGTTGGCCTGTAAAATTAGTACCTCTGTCACTTGCCACTACCAAAATATGACCATAGGCTGCTGTATATTTATTGTTGACCTATACTACAAGATAGTCAAAAGCCAAACTATCATGATATCCACATTCATCAGAATATACCAGAGTCCCTGATATATCAGCAGTGGGCTAATATAGTCAATCTGCCATTCCTATAAAGGTTGAATACCCTGAGGAACCTGTCCTAGCATGGTAAGAATCATACATCATTGTGGGTGGTATTCTGCACACCAAGGACACTGCCATATAGCATCTTGCACTTGAACATGAGTAAGAGGCAATCACCACCACCCAGCTACAAGACCCATGGTGTGGGCGCCTACATGTCCTAGCTTCTTATGTACCCATGGTGTTACCAACAAGGGCTCCAGTGGTGGTCAAGGAGCCTGAACTTGTGTTAAAGCATTGGCAGCATCATTACTCGGGACTTGTAAGGCCTATGCCCTTGAAAATGATGTATAGTATCTCCTTCACAGGTCCTCCCACATATTCTTGCCCCACAATGATTGGTATTAAATAAATCAGTCCTATAGTGTCTTTTGGGTTAACTACAAGGTTAATCCTAGGTAGACTACCTAGCTTTCTGTGCCATGTGCAATGGCTTAGTCTCCTTCATTAGGGCTAACCAAAACACTCAAGGATCAGCCCATTGGCTAGAGTGTCCAACACTAGTCTCATATTAAAAGGTCTCTGTGGTGGGCTGTGAGGTCACAGCTGCTCAAGTGGGAAGCTGCCCATGACAGGAGCCTTCAGTATACAATGCTTCTATGGGTATAGGGATGCTCCCTTCCTCATAGGTTATCTCTCAGTTCTGTGAATTCTGAGGGAGCTATTGCTTAGAAATGCACTCACCCCAGCAGAGTATATAGTTGCTCAGATAAAGGACTACTAGAAACCTGTGCTCATTGCTCTAAGTGTGCACCTCATCTCATTGGAGTGAGAATTTGGGCTATTCCTTGGCGGGGTCCAGCCCTCGTGGTAGCAGGGTCAGGGGTCTCTCGTTAGGTGTGGAATGAGATGAGGTTGCGAGAATATGCTCACACCCAATGCAGTGAAGAAGCGCATCAGTTTATTGCATGTAGTAGCTGTTTTTTATACTATCTTTTTACAATGAGGCATATAGAACAGTAATTTTTACAGACTTTTTTTCTAAAAGTTGAGTGGGTACATCTTTAACTAGAAAAGCCATTTCCCATGGTATTTGATGGGATTAAGAAAACAGTAAAGGTTACAGAATACAATACATATATAAAAATTCTCTTAGTATAAAGCAGTGTTAAAGGTTAATGACGAAGAATTTCTATCCATTAGTTTAAATATTCACTATCTGTTTAGTTCCTGTAAGCAGTGTTTATTTTATCTTTTTCTCAGGCAGTTAGTGGTGGAGAGAAGGGGGAGAAATTTTAGAGAGGGGCAAACTGTCTTAAATCTTTTTTTACTCACAGATAAAATAGTAGACCTGAGTTTCTTTGGTTTATTTATTTTGTTTCTAATCTGTGTGTGCTGATAGGGAACATAAGGCTATTTAGTAACTAAGCTTACAAAGCCCATTTCCTGATGTTTGTAAAAGGTTAATGAATACCTTATAGATTGTCTTGAGGCACTGCTTTTTCAGCTAAAATATTGAGGAATCATAATCTGTCCAGCCATCTTGCGTTTCTAAGAAAATTTTCTTTATAATTAATGTGAAAGCAAAACCCAAAGCACCCCAAATTTCCAGAATATAACATAATACAAAGTGGGATATGCCATGCATTCCTTTGTTTGGAATCTACTGCCTTGCAGGACTCCAGCAGACCGAGCCTTGCTCAAGATCCAGCTATTAAGGTGTCGTGGTAATTCCTGTCTGGGAGGGCAAGTCTAGGACCTCAGACAGCTTTCAATAGCATAGGTGGTCTGCACCATTACTGACCATGTAATGTATTCACAAGCTAAGAGAGTAGCATATATGATCACTAACTGTTTTTCAATGAGAGAGTAGTGTGCCTCTGCTCCTTTCCATAGCTGTGACCAAAATTCAGTTGGACTATTCCTAGCACCTTCTTTCTTCCATAACCTCCATACAAAACTTGCTTCATCCACTTGGACTTTTAGCAAGAAAGGAAGGGTATTATCTACAAGCTGCAGAGATTGTGCCTGTGTCACCACCCTCTTGGTGGCAGTAAACGTAGTTTCCATTTCAGGGGACAATTCCAAGCAGCTCCTTTACAGAAAAGATAGTGCAAGGAGCTCACAAACATAGTTAAGTAGGGTGTAAACTTTCACCAAAAACCCAAAAGATCCAGATATTTCTATTACTGATCATTCCCAGTAGAGGATAGGCTTGTATCTTGTCTATCACTGCTTTGTTTATCACCTTTGTCTTACCTGACAAGACAACTCGCAAGAATTTGGCAGAATACCCTAGTCCCTTTTTGATAGCCCTTCCCAATTCCTGTAGAGTACCTTGAAGGCTTCATGCAACTACTTCTAACTCTGTAAGAGAATCAGAGGTTAACATAATATCATCAATATAATGATACAACTGTACAGCCTTAAGCTTCCACCAATAGCCTAAATCCAATCCACCAGACTGTGACACAAAGTGGGACTATGCAGGTATTCCTCAGGCAATATCAAAAAGGTCCATTGCCACCCTTCCCAAGTGAAAGCAAATTGTTCTTGGTTTGCTGGGGTAATGTCAATGGAGACAAAGGCATTCACCAAGTCTACAATGTAATGGAACTGCCCCAATTCATGCAACAGATGATTCATCAATTTTGAAATGTTGGGTACTGCTGCATGGAAGGTTGGTATCACTTTATTTAGGTCCTGATAGTCCTCTGTTATGCACCAGGAACCATCAGGTTTTCACACTAGCCATGTGGGAGAGTTGAATGATCTATGAATTGGGCAGATAACCCTTGCCTTTTCTAGATTCAGTATAATTTTTCCAATTTCTAATGCCCTTCTGGTAACTCACTGTCATATATTCACAATCCTCCTGGCTTGAGGAAATTGTAAGGGAGCATGATGAGGGTTTCACCTAGTGGTAGTCTTTACCATATGCAACTGTAGCCAGACTTCTCCAATAGTTGTCTGCACATTCAATCCTTGTAGCGTGTCCACTCTAGGATGTACTCAGATATGGGTGATATATACATATCATATTGCATAGGAGGCAGATTTCCAATCCCCAAAGTCACTGGGATCTGTTGAAATGTAATAAGACAACCTTCATAACCCACTCTGGCAGCTGAGGTCTGGTAAACTTGTACAGGTTGCCAAAGAGGAGGGTACTGTCTGCTCCCACATCAACTAGTGCCAAGAGTCATTGCAAATTGTAGGGGGACCAGTAAATAGTTAATTCCACATGCAGTCTCAGGTCAGCTGGTTACCCACTAACCACATACACTGGCTAGGTCCCTAGGCTAGGAGAAAGTCATTACTGTAGTGCCACAGTACTGGCAAGAACATGTAAGCCACCTATCTGGCTGCCTCTTGATGCATCACTGGAGTATTTGGCTCCAGAGCCTCTAACATCCTCTGGACTTCATTCAGCTTGGAGCATACATCATCCCAATTGCCTGACAGCATCCATAACACCAGATATTCTGCTACTGAGAGCCACAAGGAGGCTGGAGTTCTCATATCTTCCACTCTGGGTTGTTCCTCCTGGGACTGCTCCTCCTTAGAGGCACTGGGGGCCTCACCTCATCCTGCTGACTACATCAGTAGTCATCTGTGGTTCCAGGGGAAGTTTTGGTAGTGAGATCCCCAGAGAGAAGAAAACTTGTGGAGTCACCATCAGGAGGAAAACAACAACAGCTTTATTCTACAGACTTGTCCCTTTTATTGGTTCTGGGCAAAATGGCACACATACACACTAGTGTGGACATGTGCACATGTGTTGCATTTTTCCCAATCATGTTTATATAAGTACATATCTGTGACTGCATGGAATGAGTGCACATATGTGGCTGCGCAGGGTGAGTGGGGTCATGTTCTTATCACAAGCCTGAACTGTGGGCCTCACAGTCATCATATTATGTTTTCTTTATTTTCAGAAAGTTTTTACTTAAAGTATATTTTATCTTAATTACAACACTCACCCCTGCTTTTTGGGGGTATGTTTGCATGGTATATCTTTTTCTATCTTTCCATTTCTAGTCTATTTGTGACCTGACCCTAAAATCTCATAAATAGTATAACCCTCTGACTTAAAAAAAAAAATCCATTCATCCAATGTATTCCTTTTTACTTGAGAGTTCAAAGCATTTAGACATGAAATGACTATTTCTGATAGCTCTGAAGGTTGGGTAGTCTGAGATCAAAGCTCTGGTGAGGTAGGTTCATTCTGTGCCTATTTTGCTTATAGGTAGGCATAATGTCTATGTGTTCACATGATCTTTCTTCATTGTGTGCATGCAAGGAGACACATACACACAAACACACACACACACACACATTCACACACAGAATATGAGAGAGAGAGATAAAGAGAGAGAGAGAGTTAGTTCTCTTTGTTCCTCTTCTTAGTAGGTCACCTATTTTTTCAGATTGGGGCTCCATCTTTATTATCTCTTTTAGTCGTATCTCCTTATGGGCTCTGTGAAGTTAATCTATAAAGCCTTATTATTTTAAAATGTGTCTTTTTTTTTTTTTTAAAAAAGCTGGTGGAGTCCCATGAGGAAAACCACAAGTCTTTAAGCTTGGGTGCCACTTAGGAGAGCAGGGGGTTTTACCATTTCAGTAATGTTATAGTTTTCTTGATTCAACTTTGGCTGATTCCAATGTTTTATCTCTTCACAATAACCTAATTTTGTGACAAAATAATTGAAATAGCATACAACAATAATGGGAAAAATAAAAACAGAATTTTCTGCCTTCTAAGTTCACAATTGGTCAGACTTCAGACTTAAAACATAATTCTGCCCAGGCAAGCAAGAGATTACATTAAAATTAGAGATACACATTGGCAATTACCATGGCTCCTATGAAAAGATAACTTATTCACAAGTTGTGTCTTATTTTTTTATTGTCTCTGGCTGCCTAACTCTTGTTTAAAAGACTTTTACATAGATCTTAGGAACTCTACTTTATCTATCATGTCATTTGTCAAGCAATATTATAATTTTCAGTGCATTTTATTGCATTCTTACTATATTTTAAGTTCTGTACAGGAACAGATTGTATTCATCTTACACAATATTGTATTTCCAGAAAATGAGAACAGATTTTGGCACAAGCTAAGGTCTTATTTACACATAGAGCTGAATGAAGAAATTAAAAGGGAAGTGTCCTAAGAGAATAATGGAAAATGTTACATAAATAATGAATATAGTTTTTAGGGAATATTTTTTAAAAAATCTTCTCTTTTGTAATCAAATCTTTTCCTCATTATAAACATGAGTAAATATAGAAATTAATTGGGAAACTAAGTTAGGGTAATACATGTAACAGAAGGAAGAGTTTGTATCATAGTTATTTAAATAAAACCAGCAATAGATTTTGGCATGATTATAGACTTAAGAACAGATGCACATGATTGAACTCTAAGTTTCTCATATTTTTCTTATTTAATTAAGGTAGTTAAGACATCATGCTTGTTTTAGTGAATATTCAATTAAATATTTTTTGTTAATATTTTTGAAACAAAGTAGTGAAGTTAAAATTTACTAAATTTACTTTGTTTAAAACTATGAAGTAGAATTTTAATATACTAATATTTTAAAAAATCAATGTTTTATTAAACTGTAGATGTTTTCAGATTAATGTATGTCAAACTTCAGAGAACAAATATAAAGTAAATTAAGTAACTAATCAGAAACAAGAGTAGGTTATTATCATTCAAAAGATTTGGTTTGTTAAAATGTCACACTTTCTGACAAAAGATAATTCTGAAATAATAATGAGGCAATTGAAAAAGAAAATTGACTTTAGATCAAATCTGAGGGAGGTAAGAATTTTAATTCAATATTTGTCTTCTAACAAAACTCCTACCAAAGAACAGAAAACAAACAAAAATAACAGAGAGAAAAATATGGTCTTCAATGAAACAAATAAATATCTATAACCTTGGCTTCTAAACTATGAAGAATATGTGCCAAATACATGGATTTAGGGCCAAAACAAGAAAAATATTTGGAAGCAACAGATTTCTCTTTAGATCTTTGCCCAAGTTCTATTTTGTGTGATAGTTCTGAAGGGTTTATACATACCATTGCTCCATTATTCTCTATGAATTTGCCCTTAAGTGTGCATGTGTTGAGTTACCAGAATTTTCTGTTAATTTATGCAATCACATCTCCCTTCTGCCTTTCATAATCTGAACATTTTGGTTGATTGTGTATAATTATAATTCTGTTAATTAAATCTAGTTCCTTTTTTTTAGTCTATTTCTTTTTCATACAACATGGTCTCAAAATGTAAGCCAATATTTCATTTAGTGCTCAAGAAAATAGAAATCTCTTTTAATGATGGAGGAAAATAACAGATATATTGGATCCATTGAGAAATGCTATATTGGACATGAAGTGAAACATTTCCATAGGATTTCTCCAGGTTAATTTTACTATTCCACATTTTGACCTCTAAAATCACAAACAATAAGATTATTTTGTACATAAACTGCTTCCTAATCTGACCAAAAGTGGGACAATGGAAAAATATACAGAATTATAACTTGAAATAGGTAAATCCACAAACACACAGCAGAATGGCCTTGATGTTTAATTACTGGTGAAAAAATATTAAATTATTTTAAAACCTATAGTGACTATAATTTTATAAATTATGAGTTTTACACCAGAAGTACAAAGATGGTTCAGAATAACAGCATAATTTATAAATTCCCAATATTCATGCATCAAAGTAGTAAAATATAATATTATCTAAATATAAATATTATTTGAAAATTATGATATTCCTTGTGGATAGTAACATGTAACAAAATGAGAAAAATTAGAAATTTTCATAACATGATTTTAAAAACCCCAAAAATATTCTAACAGAAAACAAATGGACATCATCAAAAAACAATCTGATTAATGCTGAAATATATGCTTCTACTGAAGTGCAAAATGAGGCAAGTATATTGTCTTTGATTAAAAATGGTCCCAAATTTTGTTTCATCTTACCATGAGGAGGTAAAGCTTACTTTCTTTTTCTTGGGCTTGGTCTCTGACTGTTTAGTTAAGAGAAGGAATGCCAATTCAGGCTGAAGCCTTAAAAAAGACTGGCCACTTTTGCTTTGCACTCTTTCTGGAGTTGAAAACTGCTGTGTGAGAAATATAATCAACCAGCTTGAGAGAGTACATGAAGAGATCACCTGGAGGAACTTGAAGGAAAGGCTTTGAGATTTCATGCTGCAGCCATCCCAGCCTTCCAGTGGAACCTCCAAGTGACTCCAGTCTCTGCTCCTGCCATCTGACTGCAGTTGAAGGAGAGAACGCAAGCAAGGACAGGAAACTCACACTCAGCTTTACAAGGCAACCTATATATCTAAAGTACAAAATAACTTTTGTTTTAAGCCTCCACAGTTCAAGGTAGATTGTTACAGAGTGAAATGTGGCTGAAATAGAAATGATACTTCAAAGTTTTTCCTGAAACAAAAAGCTGACACATGACACATTGTCTTTGGGATCTTATAGTGAGTAGAAGACAGAAGGTTCTCAAGAAAATTGCTAGTAGCTTGGCATGGTGGAGCATGCCTGTAATCCCAGTACTTGAGAGGCTTAAGCAGGAGAATTTCAGGTTTGAGGATAGCCTCTGCAGCATAGTGAGACTCTCAGAAACCTATCTAGACCTTGTTTCAAAAGAAAAACATAGAAAGTACAGGGGGTGTAGCTTGGAGATAGAATATCCTGGGTTTGATCTCCAGAACCAAAAGAAAAAAGAAAAAAAATTGTTAGTGAAGGCTATAAAATTAGTGCAGGATGATGTAGATTTAGGATCATAGGAGGTCCTATGGAAAAGTTTGTTTATATTCTCATTATTCATGGAGACTGTTTTTGTGGATTTGCTTGTGAACGAGAAAAATGCCATTGTACTCCTAAAATCTTAAATCCTAAAACTAGTCCTTGCAGCTTTAGTCATTTATGGATAAGTGTAGGGTGGTGAAACATCTGAGTCACCAGACACGTGGATCCAGCTGAGGCTGAAGAAAGCAATGTGCTGCCTTTTCACCAGCTCTTACACCACAGGGAGTTCTAATACAAGGCTATTTAGTGTCACAATTTTCACTTTTTTTTGTTCATAATTTATTGTTCAAAAAATCACCCCACAGAATATTATTGTATCTTGGCCAGGCTGTGCCAGGACTGGTGGTTTCTAGCACTATGGCTTCTAAAGACCTCCAGGAAAAATAATAAAAAAAAAAATAAAAAAAAAAACATGGATTGTTGTGAGGCTGGCAACTGAAGATCATCAATGGAACTGGTCAGCATTTCACTCCATGCTTGACAGTGACCTGGCAGGCTGGACATCCCAGCCAGTCCCTGGGACTGCATCTGAACCCATCTCTTTTGGCAGTGATCAAGAGCAGTACTCACCAAAACTGTAAGTTTATAAGCCATCCCAGTGGGAAACTTCCCTGCATGTCCACAGGGATTTTCCTGGCAAGGAAACAGACTCAAGGGTGTCTGAGACTTTGTAAATCACCACTTGGAAGGTGAGGGTGGGGACTACTAACAAACAGCACAAATGTGGATTAGTAAATAGCCCCTAGAGACATTCCAGAGGGAGGCGAATGCAGTCTGAAGTTCAATTAGTCCTTGTAGGGGCTCTAGGGATCACCACAGGATAACTACCCATGGTGTCTGAGTAAAAATAGCCCAGCCTACTGAATGGCAAGCTTGGACAAAAGTGAACTTGCACTTGGCCATATTTGGGTGCTGCAAGCACTGGACACTGGAGGCCAGCAAAAGCTCCCATGATTGTGGCTGCCCAGGGCAGCAGTGGTCTCCCTGGGGCTAAGGAACTGAGCCACTCAAGCTCTGGTCTAGTAACTGTGCAGTCTTTTCATGCCAAATCTTGGGCCTTGGGCAGAGAGCAGCAATGCTTATATCAGGCAAAATACTCTTTAAGCTAAAAAACATCAGAAGAACAAAGTGGGGCACTTATTAAAAAAAGGAACAATTCAACAAGAAAAAATAATGATAGTAAACATTTACACCCCAAATGTGGGTTTATCCACGTTTGTAAAACAAACTCTTTAGGACATGAAGTCCTTCAGGACATGAAGACCCCAATACAATAATATTGGGAGGTTTCAACACACCACTCACACCACTAGACTGATTTTCCAGACAAAAGATGACTAAAGACTCTTTAGACCTAAAGAACACTATAAACCAAATGAACCCAATTGACATCGGTAGAATATTTCAACCAGCAAACCTGAATATATATTCTTCTCAGCTGCCCATGGAACCTTCTCCAAAACAGACCACACCCTGGGCCACAAATCAAGCACCAGCAAATTCAGAAAATGTAATATAATTCCCTGCATCTTTTCAGTTCACAATGGAACAAAAGTAGAAATCAACAACAGGAAGACCAAAAGAAATTACTTAAATACTTGGAGATTGAGTGATACACTCTTAAATGAGGACCAGATCAGAAGAGAAATAGGGGAGAAATAAAAAAATTCCACATATTAAACAAAAATAGAGTCATGATGTACCAAAATATATGGGATATCCCGAAGTCAGTGTGGGGAAAATTTATAGCACTCAGTGCCTATATAAGAAAAACAGAAAGTCACCAAATAGAAAGCCTAATGGCATACTTCAAGGACCCAGAAAAACAAAAACAGTCCAATCCCAAAGCCAGAAGAAGGCAGGAGATAATTAAAATCATAGAAGAAATCAATGAAATAGAGAATAAAAACTACAAAGGATCAACAAAACAAAAAGCTGGTTCTTTGAAAAAAGTAACAAGATTTACAAACCTAGTCAAACGAATCAAAAGAAAGAGAGAATCAACCCAAATTATGAAAATCAGAAATGAAAGAGGAAACGTCATCACAAACAGTGGGGAAATTCAGAGGGCCATAGAAACTTTTTTACTTTTTATTTTTTGGTGCATTGTAATCACACATCTTTGTTAGGTACAAGCTAGTATAGGTAAAGGCATAATGCACACATTTCTCATTTAATACTTCACCAATTCCTGCCCCACTCCCTCCTCCTCCCTCCTTCTCAAGGTCAGTTTAGTGATTGACTTTAATGTGTTCATGAAGATACATCATGTTCATTAGGGTGTCTGCCCTCCCCCCATCACTTTCCGTTAAGTCAAATTCTTTGTTCACCTAAGGTTTCTCCTTCTTCATCTGGAGTCCCTCTTATGTCCCTAGCTTCCACATATTAGGGAAGCATTTGATTTTTAACTTTTCATGACTGACTAATTTCACTTATCATAATGTTTTCCAGTTCCACCATTTCCCTGCAAATAACATGATTTTGTTCATCTGTATGGCTAAGTAAAATTCCATTGTGTACATATCCCATAGTTTTGTAATCCATTCATCTGTTGATGGACATCTTGGCTGGTTCCATAGTCTGGAAATTGTAAACTGTGCAGCTATAAACACAGATACACATGTGTTGGTCTGATAGTTTGGTTTCCATTCTTTTGAGTAGATACCCAGAAGTGGTATTGCTGAATCATATGGTAGGTTCATTCCCATTCATCTGAGGATCCTCCATACTGTTTTCCAAAGTGGTTGCACTAATTTGCAATCCCACCAACAGTGTATTAGGGTTCCCACTTCTACACACCCTCGCCAGCAGTTGTTGTTGTTTGTGTTCTTGATGATTGCAATTCTGATTGGAGTTAGGTGAAATCTCAAGGTAGTTTTGATTTACATCTCTCTGATTGCTAATGATGTGGAACATTTCCTCATACATTTATTGACCATTTGTATTTCTTCTTTTGTGAAATGTCTATTTAGATCTTTTTCCCATTTTTGATTGGATTATTTGTTTCTTAGCTGTGATTTTCTTGAGTTCTCTGTATATCCTAGATATTAGTCCTCTATCAGAAGAGTAGCTGGCAAAAAACTTCTCCCACTCTGTGGGCTCTCTGTTGAGGTTCTTGATAGTTCCTTTGCTGCACAGAGCTCTTCAGATTAATGTAATCCCATGTATTGATCTTCCTTTGAGTTGCTTGTGCTTTGGGGTCTTGTTGAGAAAGTTTTTACCTGTGCCTATGTGTTGAAGTGTTGGTCCTATGCCCTCTTCAAGTAGCTGCAAGGTCTCTGGCCTGACTTCCAGGTCTTTGATTCACCTTGAGTTGACTCTTGTGCTGGGTGGGAAAGTGGGGTTTATTTCCATTTTCCTGCACATGGTTAACCAGTTTTGCCAACACCATTTGTTAAAGAGGCTATCTTTTTTCCAGTGTGTATTTTTGGCTCCTTTGTCAAAAATCAGTTGACTGTAAGCACGTGGGTCTGTTTCTGAATCTTCTATTCTGCTCCATTGGTCTGTGTGTCTGTTTTTGTGCCATTACCATGCTGTTCTTATTACTGTGGCTTTGTAGTAAAGTTTGAAGTCAGGTGTTGTGATACCTCTTGCATGGTTGTTGTTACTAAGAACTATTTTGGCTATCCTGGGCTTTTTGTTGTTCCAAATCAATTTAAGGACTGATTTTTCCTATGTCTGTGAGGAGTGACCGTGGTAATTTCATGGGTATTGCATTGAATTTGTAGGTTACTTTTGGGAGGATGGCTATTTTGATATTTATTCTGCCTATCCAAGAGTATGGTAGATTTTTCCATCTTCTAAGGTCTTTGTTGATTTCTTTTTTTCAGCTTTTTGTAGTTTCCTTATAGAGGTCTTTTACCTCTTTGGTTAGGTTTATCCCTAAGTATTTTATTTTTGGGGCACTATTGTGAGTGGAATTGTTTTCTGGATACTTTTTTCAGTGGCTTTATGGTTGGCATACAGGAAAGCTTCTGATTTTTTTAAGATCAATTTTGTATCCACTTTGCTGAATTTATTGATCAGTTCTATTAGCTTTTTGGCTGACTTTGTTGGGTCTTCTAGGTATAGTATCATGTCATCTGCAAAGAGGGATAGTTTTAGTTCTTCTTTCCCTATTTTTCCCATTTGATTTCTTTCTCTTGCCTTATTGCTCTGGCTAGAGTCTCCAGTACTATGTTGAACAGAAGAGGTGATAATGGACATCCTTGTCTTGTTTCTGTTTTTAGTGGGAACTCCTGCAGTTTTTCTCCACTTAATATGATATTGGCTGTAGGCCTATTGTATATTGCTTCTATAATTTTAAGGTATGTTCCCTCTATTCTGATTCTCTGAATGAATGGGTGTTGGATCTTGTCAAATGCTTTTTCAGCATGAATTGAGATGATCATGTGATTTTTGTCTTTGAGTTTGTTTATGCAGTGTATTACATGGATTGTTTTTTGTGTTTTCGAACCAGCCTTGCATCCCTGGGATGAACCCGACTTGGTCATGGTGGATAATTTTCTTGATGTGGTTTTGAGTGCGCATTGCCAGTATTTTGTTTAGCAGTTTTGCATCTAGGTTCATCAATGATATAGGGCTATAGTTTTCTTTTCTTGAGCTATCTTTATTTGGTTTTGGTATTAATGTGATGTTGGCTTCATAGAAAGTGTTTGGGAGGATCCTGTTTCTTTCAATTTCACGGAATAGTTTGAGGAGTATTGGGATTAGCTCTTCCATAAATGTTTTATAAAATTCACTTGGAAAAACATCTGGCCCTAGGCTTTTGTTTGATGTTGAACTTTTTATTGCTGTTTCTATTTCTTTGATTTTTATTGGTTGATTTAAGTTTTCTATATCTTCTTGACTCAATTTTGGAAGGTTGTATGTATCTAAAAATTGTCAATTTCTTCCAGATTTTCCATTTTTTTGGAATATAGTTTTTCAAAATAGTTTCTGATGGTCCTCTGTATTTCCACACTGTTGGTGGTAATATCATCTTTTTCACGTTTATTTTGGTAATTTTGGTTGATTCTCTCTTTCTTTTGGTTATGTTGGCCAATGGTTTATCTATCTTGTTTATTTTTTCAAGAAACCAGCTTTTGGTTTTATTGATTTTCTGTATTTTTTTGCTCTATTTCATTAATTTCTGCTCTGATTTTCATATTTCCTGTCTTCTACTGGTTTGGGGGTTGGACTGTTCTTGTTTTTCAAGGGCTTTAAGCTGTGTCACTAGGTTATTTATTTGGTGAGTTTCCATTCTTCTTGTATGGGCACTCAGTGCTATAAATTTCTCTCTTAGTACTGCGCTTAAGGTGTTGCAGAGGTTTTGATATGTTTTGTCTCTGTTTTCTTTGGTTTCTAGGAATTTTTTAATAATTTCTCCCCTTACTTCTTCTATGACCCGTTCCTCGTTCAGCAATGTGGTGTTCAGTCACCATGTGTTTACATGGTTACTCTGGGTCTTCTTAGAGTTTGTTTCTAGTTTAACCCCATTGTGGTCTGAAAAGATGCAGGGAATTATGTTACATTTTTTGAATTTGCCAGTGATCTCTTTGTGGCCCAGAATGTGGTATATTTTGGAGAAGGTTCCATGTGCTGCTGAGAAAAATATGAATTCAGCTGTAGTTGCGTGAAACATTCTGTATGTGTCTAACAGGTCCATTGGTTTATGATATTATTTATGTCTGAAGCATCTTTACTGACCTTTTTTTTAGAAGACAGTTCTAGTGATGTAAGAGGAGTATCGAAGTCTCCTAGAATTAGTGTATTGGGATCTATGTGTGATTTTATTTATTTATTATTTTTTTTGCAGTGCTGGGGATTGAACTCAGGGACATTCTACCTCCGAGCTACATCCCCAGCCCTATTTTTTATTCTTTATTTTATTTTATTTTATTTTATTTTTCAGTACTGGGGATTGAACTCAGGGGCATTCTACCTCCGAGCTATACCCCCAGCCCTATTTTTTATTCTTTATTTTGAAACCGAGTCTCACTAAGTTGCGGAGTGCCTCACTAGGTAGCTGAGGCTGGCCTCGAACCCGGATCCTCCGGTCTCAGCCTCCCGAATGCTGGGATTACAAGCATGCGCCACCACGCCCGGCTTATTCTTTATTTTGAAACCGAGTCTCACTAAGTTGCGGACTGCCTCACTAGGTACCTGAGGCTGGCCTCGAACCCAGATCTTCTGGTCTCAGCCTCCCGAATGCTGGGATTACAAGCGTGTGCCACCACGCCAGGCTCTATGTGTGATTTTATATCATGCAGAGTTTGTTTTATGAAAGCCACTGCATCTATGTTTGGGGCATAGATGTTGATAATTGTTATTTCATCTTGCTGTACTGTTCCTTTTTCTAGTAAAAGGTGACCTTCTTTGTCTCTTTTGATGAGCTTAGGCTTGGAATCTAATTTATCTGATATCATAGTTGCTACTCCTGCTTGTCTTTGAATTCCATTGGCATGGATTATCTTACTCTAGCCCTTCACCCTTATTTGTGGGAATCTTCGCTTGTAAGGTGTGTTTCTTGTGGGCAGCATATAGATGGATTCTGGGTCTTAATCCATTTTGGCACCTTGTGCCTTTTTATTGGGGAGTTGAGACCATTCATATTCAGTGTGATTATTGAGAGATGACTTTTAATTCTGAACATTTTGAGTTTTGACTTCTGTTTGTGGTAATGTTTGTTCTTCTTTGCTTAGTTGTTTGCTTCCTGGAAATTATTGTTTCTCTGTTTCTGACATTTACTTGTTAGTTCTTCTTTGTAGTTAATCTCTTTGAGTATTTTCTCCAGTGCTGGTTTGGAAGACATAAATGCTTTCAGTTTCTGTTTATCATGGAAGGTTTTTATATCCCCATCAATTTTGAGGGAGAGTTTTGCTGGGTAGGAGAATCTTGGCTGTAAGTTATTTTCTTTCAGCATTTGGAATATGTTACTCCAGCCTCTCCTGGCTTTCATGACTTGATTTGGGAGGTCTGGAGAAATGTCACTTGGCCTTTTGCTTTTGTTGACTTTAGAATTCTTTCCTTAGCTTCCACATTAGTCAGCTTGATTATTATGTGGCATGGTGAACCTCTTCTTTGGTCTTGTCTAGAGGGGGTTCTATATGTTACTGCACCTGTGTGTCAACCTCTCTTTCTATGTTTAAAAATTTATCTGATATTACTTCTTTGAAAAGGTTGTTTATTCCATTAGTTTCAACTTCTAATCCCTCTTCTATGCCTATTATCCTTAGGTTAGCTCTTTTAAAATTGGCCCAGAACTCATTGATGTCTGATTCATACTGTTGAATTTTTTCTAGATTATGTATAATGGATTCATTTTTGGAATGGTCATCTTCTAGGAGTGATATTCTGTTTTCCATGTGGCCTAATCTACTGTTTATAGTTTGTATTGATGCCTTCTCTTCTATTATTGCATCTTTCACTTCCCTCCAGGCTTCTCTATGATTCCTGCTCAGGGTGTCAGATTCTTTGTTTATTTGTTCCTTTATTTCTTCCCAGCTCTCTCTGCATTCTTTCTGGAAGTTTTGTGTCATTTCTATTATTAAAGATCTGAATTGTTCTTCTGGTAAGCTCTACCATTCAGTGTCATTGAGTTCTGTTATTGTAGGTTGTGTTGACTCATTGTTTCTTTGGTATTTTTCCTTCCCATGGTTTCCTTGTTCTTAAATTTATAACTTTGCTGCTCTTGCACGCTTTCTCTGAATTTATTGGTTTCTTATTTTTGTTTTCTCTCTGTGAATGGTATCTTGTACTGAGTTGCAATTACTGTGGTACTTCTTCTCCCTGCTCTATTGGTGTCTTTGGTGTGTTTCAGGTGTTGACTTCTAGGCTCTAGCAAAGGCTAACAAAGCAACCAATCCTCTGAACAAACATAGATAAATTGAAGCAATGCAAAGTGAAAACAGAGTAAAAATGAAACACAACAAAACAAAACCCCCAGAAAACAAAAAACAACAGCAAGAAACAAAATAAAAAACCCTGCAAGTTTGTAAGAACAGACTTGGTTTGGCCTCTGAAGATCTTTTGGGTAGATCCCTGCTGCTGTGGGAGGCAGACAAAATGGCGGCTGCTACTGCCACTCACGTGCCAGCTCCCCCATTCTCCCTGGTAAGCTCTCTGGATTCCAACCTACTGCCCCTATTGCTTTACTCACTTTTCTGCTGCCTTGCTTCTCTTTCCTTCCATCAAGAAGCTGCTCCTGAGGCAGTTTTGATTCAAGCTCTGCAGTGCAATTATCTCTGCTCTGGCTCTGTAGGGAGAGGTGAGCTGGGATAGCCCTGCATGGGCTTAAGCTGGTCATATCACAAGTTCCAGTCACTGTCGAAGGTGCCTCGATATGCCGTCTGACTAGGATGTAGAGTTCAGAAGTCACTCACTCCACCTCTGGTCTCTGGGAATGCAGAAGTTTGTTATATATTTCTTTGTCAGTAGACCCCACGCTTGGGGCTGGCTCAGTGGTGGCCGCCCCTCAGTGACACCATTTTCCAGGAAGTCCCCCATAGAAACTATTTTGAAAATTTATATTCCAATAAACTGCAAGACATAGAAGAAAACAACAGATTTCTAGACACATACAACCAACCTAAATTGAACCAAGAGGACAGAAAACCAAAACTGACCAACAGCAAGCAAAGAGAAACAGCAAGAAAAAGTCTACCATCAAAGAAAATCCCAGGTCCAAGCTGGGCATTGTGCTGCATGCTTGTAATCCCAGTACTTGGGAGGCTCAGACAGGAGAATCTGAGTTCGCTGCCAGCCTCAGCTACTTAGCTACTTAGTGAGGCACTCCGCAACTTAGTGAGACTGTATTTTAAAATATAGAATAAAAAATGGGACTGAGGTTGTAACTTAGAGGTAGAATGCCCCTGACTTCAATCCCCAGTACCAAAAAAAAAAAAGTCCAGGTCCAGATGGATTACCAGCTGAATTCCACAGCCTTTACAGAAGAACTAAACCAAATACTTCACAAGTTGTTCCATGAAATCAAAAGACTACTACAGCTGATTAACAAATTCAGCAAGGTAGCAGGATACAAAATCAACCTAAAAAAAATCAGTAGTTTTTCTATATGCCAACCACAGAGAAAGAACTACAGAAAATAGTTCCATTTACAATAGCCTCAAAACCAATAAAATACCCAGGGATAAACCTAAACAGAGAGGTAAAATATGTCAGCAAAAATTATAAAACACAGCTGGGCATAGTGGCGCATGCTTGTAATCCCAGAATTTGGGAGGCTGAGACCAGAGGATCCGGGTTTGTGGCCAGCCTCAGCTACTTAGTGAGGCACTCCGCAACTTAGTGAGATCCTGTTTCAAAATAAAGAATAAAAAAGAGGGTTGGGGGTATAGCTTAGAAGTAGAATGCCCCCTAGTTCAATCCCCAGTACCACAAAATATATATAATATATATTATATATATATATATACAAAACACTATAGAAAGAACTTGAGGATCTTGGAAGATGGCAATATCTCCCTTCCTCTTGGATAGGCAGAATAAATGGCCATTCTATCAAAAGTGATCTACAGAGTTAATACAGTCTCTATCGAAATACCAATGTCATTCTTCATAGACCTAGAAAAATAAGTCGTAAATTTCATATGGAGAAACAAAAGACTCAGAATAGGCAAAGCAATTCTCAGCAATAAAAACCATGAGGGAGGCATCATAATTCCTGACTTCAAATTATACTATAGAGCTGTAGTATTAAAAATAGTCTGGTACTGGCACAAAAAAAGACACATAGACCAATGGACTAGAATAGAAGATACAGAAACAAATCCATTCATTATAGTCAATTAATTTTTGACAAAGGTGCCAAACACATGCTGGAGAAAGGATAGCATTTTAATAAATGGTGTTGGGAAAATTGGTTATTCATTTGTAGAGAAAAGAATCTAAATCCTTACCTCTCACCCTTCACAAGAGTCTACTTGAGATGGTTCAAAGACCTAGTAGTTAGACTAGTGACTGTGAAGCTACTAGTGAAGGGCATAGGTTCAATACTCCAACATATACCCAGAGGTGGAAAATTCATCAAAAAGACCTCCAAAACACAAGAAATTAAAACAAAAATTAATAAGTGAGATGACATGAAACTAGAAAGTTTCTGCACATCAAAGAAAACCATCCAGAGTCTAAGAGAAATCCCATGGAATGGGAAGAGATTCTTGCCAGCTATCTCTCTGACAAAGAACTAATATATAGAAAATACAAAGAACTTAAAAGACTTCACACTAAAAAAAAATATAACCCACTCAAGAAATGGGCAACTGAATTGAATAGACACTTCACAGAAGAAGAGATACAAATGGCCAAAAGATACATGAAAACATATTCAACATCATTAGCAATCAGGGAGATGCAAATCAAAACTACACAGAAATTCCATCTATCCCTAGTCAGAATGGCAATCATAAAGAAGTCAAATAACAATAAATGTTGGTGAGAATGTGGGGAAATAGAAACTCTTCTACACTGTTGGTGGGATTGCAAACTAGTTCAGCCACTACTGAGATTTCTGTGAGATTCTTAGAAACTGGGAATGGATCCACCATATGATCTGGCTAATCCACTCCTGGGTATCTTTCCAAAGAGGTTGAAACCAGAGAACTACAGTAATATATGCATGCCTATTTTCATAGTGTACAATTCATGATAGCCAAATTATAGAACCAACTAGGTGTCCTTCAACAGATGAATTGATTACAAAATTACAGAAAATGCACCCAATGGAATTCTACTCAGCATTAAAGAAGAACAAAATTAGGTCATTTGAAAGAAAATGGAAGGACCTGAGCAACATTATGTTGTTAGATTAGCCAGTCATAGAAAATGAAAGGTCATATGTTTTCTCTAATATGCACAACCTAGGGAGTAATTTAGATACCAGATGGAATCCAGATAATGCAGGAGAAACTTTAATATAGCAAGGGAAGTGGTCTAAGGGAAGGGGAGGAGAAAGCTTGAGATGCATTAATGGGAATACTTCTGTAAACTATGTGTGCATATGTGAATATACCAGCATCAATCCCAGTATTCTGTGAAGGGAGAAATGGGGAAGTGGGAGGGGGACCAAATGCTATGTGCATGTATGTCACTATCAACATAATTTACATTACAATGTGAAACTATAATGCACAAATAAAAGCACATTAAAAAAAGAAATAGTGTTGAAGCTGCCTAATGTTTGAAATTTCAGGACTGAGTTGTGAGTTATAGACAAAATGTATGTTAGATAAGCTTTGTCTAAGTAAGAACATTTGAACGCAGGCTGTGAGTTCAGTGTTAACCAGATACTAGTATATAATAAATAAGGTGTCTTTAAACAGAAATGCACAGAAAATATGGGTATATATTGATGGATTCATAAAAATATTTGTACCAGATGCTCATCAACCTTAACTCTTCCCTTCCTCCACCCTCTGATCCATTCCACTATTCTAAGAAGGCTTGAGAAGGAAACAGACCATATAGTGATATATCCATATATGAAGATATCACTACTGAACTCACTAACAAGTACAAGGAGGGAGAAGGGGAATATCAGGGTGAGGTGCAGAGGGAAACACACTCAGAGATGTAGTGTGTACATATGAATGTACCACTTTGAATCTCACTGCAATGTATAATTACATTGAATTAAAAAGAACAGCAAAATTATAAAAAAAAAAAGAAAGGAAAAGAATTTCTTACCTTTCCTAGGAGTAACAATTCAGTATTCACTAATTCAGGTAACTTTATACTAATAACTACCTCAATAAGGGGAAATGACTGACATACATACCTGTGGGCATGGATAAGAAGATTTCTAGATAGAACGTCAGTAGTGCTGATTTATGTGTCTGAGCATGATGAAAAATATCTAAGCAGAATGCAGAGAAAATATTTCCAATCTGGGTCTTTTTCTTTGAAAAATAAAACTGTTATTCTCAGATTCTCCAGGCACCAAAAGACTATCAGAGAAATGCTTTCAAGGAAAAGATCCAATTTATGATATGCAAAGAAAGAAATGCAAATTCAGATATGAACCTTGAAGATATAAGACTCATTTATATGTCCTTTGGACAATTTAAAATGCTGCTTTTGGCTCTCTGATAGACAATAGATCTAGCTCCTAAGAATCTTTGATGCATATGTGGCTTTGTAAATTCCTCTGCACAGTCTTTCTTTGTGTGTGTGGCAGTTATAAGTTTTACCTTGTTCTGTCTTCTTCTGTGTTATATTCTAAGTCACTATTTTATGAAAAAATAGTCACAGTGAAAAAATATTATTGATTTTATATTTGATAATTTTCTGAACATTGAATTAAGTTAAATATTAAATATTATTTCTATGTATGTTTTGTGTAAAATAATGTATCATCAGAATATAATGAAAGTTTTGTTTTTTTCTTCCAGTATTTATATTTTATTATCTTATGTAATTGCCTTGGTCAGACCTTTAGTTAAAGTTGAATAGTAACACGTATAGTGCAGACTTTTTTTGTCCTGATATGAAGGAAATGCTTCTTTAGACATGAACTAAGTGTACATTTGTTGTAGGCTTTTGTGAAATAGTCTTTAGAGGCTAA
Organism: Graphiurus murinus; assembly: GCA_004027655.1. Classification (NCBI taxonomy): domain Eukaryota; kingdom Metazoa; phylum Chordata; class Mammalia; order Rodentia; family Gliridae; genus Graphiurus; species Graphiurus murinus. The sequence goes on along the minus strand of PVLC010001271.1, from coordinate 105,183 downwards.
GATATTTCTTTCCTGATTCTGATATTGTAAAAATGTTTTAACAGATGCAGTTATAGACCATAAAAAGCATCTGTAGCTTTATTTAAATTTTGTATGCCAATTTTTTTTCTGGTCAAAACAGAATGATTTTATTAATTGACATTTATGTGGTATACCATTATTACATTTTCAAACAAGCTCTATTTGTACATACTTAGTTTTTAATAAATTGAAAATTTTGGTTGTCTACTAATATATTTAGAAATTTTACTATGTTATTTATAAGTAAAATTATTTTTCATGAATTGAGATATTCTTATGAACAAACAAGGCTATATTAGTTTTATAAATGAGACCTGATTTTTGCTAGTAATACATATTCCTAATATATTACACATATTTTTCTCATCAAGGTATCAAAGCATATAAATACCATTGTTTTACCTTAAATTATGTAAATATATCATTATTGTTTTACCTCCTTTTTACCTTGATTTTCCTATCCAAATATTTGTGATTTTCCTCCTGATATTTCTTGTATTTAGTCCATAGGAGAAAACCAAGAAATTGAAATTTGTTCTCTATCTATTGAAGAATAGGAAAAGCTAAGGTTGTAAAAAGTAGAATTTGAATTGTCCAATCAAATTATGACTATTTTTATTTTATTGTAAATAAATTATATTTTACTTAGAAGTAAATATATTATGCTTCATACGAAAGGTGTATTCCATGCTAGATGTTTTTAAATGATTTGGACATAGACTCTTTTAATATTTTTTCCCTATGTTTCAAGGCATACTTTCATGGGAAAGGTGTGACTTTGGGATTTTAACATACATTCCAATGAGTATTGTCCTTTTATCCAAATGCCTATTAATTTTCCTCACACTTGTGTAAGATAAGTTAGACAAATTGGTAATTCATATGATCCTGGACCTTAAGTGAAATTATGCATATGGCATAAACCACATTGTTAATCTCCATGTCATCATTTAGTGTTTTTTGTAGGACACAAACTTAGTGATTTCATTGGAGTAATCTTTAATTAGCCAAAGCTCAGGCACTATAAGCAAAGTTCAGCAAGAGCATTCCTTTTTAAAAATTCTTCGGAAATCTTTGTAGTGCAAGCTGCTTTTGCATGTATGTATGTATGTATGTATGTATGTATGTATGTATTTATTTACTGTGTAGTGAATCCAGAGGCATTCTATCCCTGAGTTACTACACCTCCACTTTCTTATTTTATTTTGGAATAGGACCTCCCTAAATTACCACACCTGACCTTGACTGTGCAATCCTCCTGTCTCACCCTCCCAATTACTGTGATTAAAGGCATGTATCACTGTGCTCAGTTTGTATTACTAGCTTCTAATCAAATATTGAAAACATTTTTTTACTTTTTAGTGCATTGAAGCTATACTCATAGTGATATTCAAACTGATACATTTATGTATACATAGAACACAAAATATTTATAAACTTAAACAACAAATTTATTCTATAAATAATTTTCAAGAGAAAAATATATATGGACTAATAGATCTAAAAAAAACCCTAGGCTTCTTATTGACAAAAAGGTGACAGGTATTAAAGCTTTTCACATATGCTAACCAGATCACTGTCCTACATAATTATATGCAAAATGTAATTATGCTAAATAGTAGATATTAAGAATTATCCTAAAAGGAATACTATCCTTGGAGATAAATATACAAATACTGAATTATACACTTGGAAGTCAGTTTTAAATACCCACTGGACTGAACAATAAAATATGAAATGACATTTCTTTTTTGGGAATTCTATTGGCTATAATTTGTAACAAAATGAGTTTTATTACCCCTTTCACACACAGTAATTAATTTTATTTGGCTTTGAAAAGATTTGGGATATTTCACCTTCCAATTCTCTTATTTTCAGGTGCTCTTCCTTTGGGCATTAATTAACTGAATTATGATCAACTAATTGGTTGACAATAAAGAAAAAAAGAATGAAACATTAATCATATACCAGAGAAGAAAAAAAGATTTCTCAAGTGAAACACAATTTCTACACCTTTTGAATATAAATTTGCCAGCTAAGTTGAATAACTATATATATTTAATTTTTTTATTCACTCAGACCACAAAGTACTTATACAATGAAGATTTAAACTCATAATTTGATCATGCTATGATAAGAATACTTCCATAAATATATTACCATGAGAGATTGCATACATCTAAAAGGATACTCAGATTTATTGAGTTGAAAATCCACTTTTTCAAGCAAAAGCTTCAGGAAAAATGCTGATATTACATTAAAAGAGAGAAACTTCTTTAAAAGATCATACTTTAGAAACTAAAACTTTATATCACCAACTCTTGAAGATTTTTATATGATACTCACAAATCTATAATATGCTGTAAAATTGCTCACAGTTAGAAAACCTTAAAATGAGGCAAACACATGGAAAAACATATTTAAAAATAGTTGAGTGATTCACTTTCTTACAAACCTCTTAGGCGAATATATCCATACCAAAGTAGCAACTGGTAATAGCAGTTCCATTTTTAAAAAATTTGTGGAAACTACTACTAAAAATTATACATTATGTCCTGGTGGGCAAGTTAAATAACCTTTTTAAAATGCTTTTGGAGATCCCCTTTGCACTAGCTTGCTATAAAAATTTGCTCATTTAATATCCTTTCTTTGCTGAATAGTTTTTAAAAATCCATGTGGTTTTTCTATCTGCAAGGATACCTGAATCTACCAAAAGACTTTATGCATATAATCTTTCAGAAATATCAGCCATCTCTCAAAATGAAAAGAATGACAATACCACTTTTCAGTAATATTGCCATTTTACATAGTACAGGTACTTTTACACATTTTATATTATACACAGATATAACTGAGTATAAATTCAGTTTTGCCAGGAAATCTTTAAACCTCTGAAAATTAGAAGTAAGTGATCTTGATATCCAGGTCTCTATATAGAAGAGCAATAATTGTATTCAAGTGGCATAACCTAAAATTAATACAACTAATGAATTTCACAAAGTTTAGTATAAAATGAGATATTTATAAATATGATTTGGTTAAAAACACAATAGCCATAGAAACACTAAACTTGATTCAACAAATACAAATGCTTCTTTTGTAACACCTGGTAATTTTGTATATTATTAACTTGGCCAGGAAAGCATGCTATAACTATGGATATAATTAGATATGTATCTACAACCCAGAACTAACACTCTTGACATTCTCATGAAGGTAAATATTAATTACAATAATAAATCCATAGATTAATGTCCTCTTGAATCTTTTATAGCATACAAAGCACTTAACTCTGCAAATATGAACCAGTTAAATAAATGAAGAAATGCCTATATTTCTTCAAGTTTTCCAGTGGAGACCAGATTAACTATCTTTGGATGCCTGACAATTTTCTGTGCTGAATGTTTTTCTTCACATTATCTTGTAGAAAAAGAAAAGAAACGAATCCCACATAAAGGAGAGTGTGTGAATTTTTATTAGTGTGTAACTCTTGGCTAACACGGAATCTGCTAAGACAAGTTGTGTGTATTTATGTGTGAACTTAGCTGTTGGGCCACGAAGCCCTGGTGCATGCTCAAACATCATTCCAGAAGTTTCTTGGAGAGTGTTTTAGGAAAAGATTAACATTTAAATAGTGAGATTTGATGCTGTGCATAATGTGGGTGGGCCTCACCCAATTAGTTAGAAACCCAGAAAGAACTAGGACCAGCTTCCTTTGGGCAGTAGGGCCCTCTGCCAGCAACTGACCTTTAGATTTGAACTGTGACCTGGACCTTTCCCAGGTCTCCAGCCTACCATCCTGAAGATTTTGGACTTGCCAGTCTCCAATATCACATGAGCTAATCCCTTAAATTAAAAGTCTTTCTGTATAAGCACATCATCCCCTTGGTTCTGTTTTTTTGGAGACTCATGATGAATGTGACCTTCTTAACTGGTTACTTGTAATCCTTGCTAGTCCCAGATGCCATTTTGCAACTGGCTGATCTGAAGCATTGGGCTCTATAGAAAGGAACTCTCAGGCTCCTTCCTTGCTGAATGCTTCTCAGAGGGCCTGTGTCATCTTAGTCACAGTTAATTTGCTGTTTACCCTTTGGCTCTGATGATAGTTTAAGATGCAATTTAATGCTTATGTGCATACAGAGCTAGAGATCTTCATTTCCTTTTGTCTTTTTGACATCTCCTGCTTTCATCTATTAATTTCCTGCCACACAACATTCTTTTAGCTACTTTTCTCCTCTGCTTTGTAGACAAGTTGAAATGCTCATGGGAACCAGGAAGGGAATGCAGAGGAGTGACGATGCTTTTGTATATGTGTATTAAGCCAACACCATGCTCACTGTATTTTCTTGAACCAGGTGATGCTCTACTTATTTCTTTTGTCTTCCTCTCCTTTGATATAGTCATATGTATAGATATTATTTCTCTGTTTTTAAAAGAAACAATAATGTGAACATGATGACTAAAAGCAGCTGTTTTTAGCCTTAAGTGAGACAATAGGGGTCAGTGAGTACTATGGGGAACTGAAAACAGCACATCATTTGAAAACATGAGTAGCTTAATTCTACCCAAGTGTTAGCTTTAAATGTATAAAATAATAAATTGCATACAAACTTATTCTTTCATAAAATGTACACAAGATTTAATATCTTATTTCCTCTCCCCCATGCTGTACTAGGGATTGAACCCAGGGCCTCCTGCATGCTAGGCAAGCACAGTACATAGGAGTTTCTCCTGTTCCCCCTCCCTTAAAAAAGTATTTTGAGACACTGAATTAATCAGGCTAGCCTTAAACCTATGATCTCCCTGTCTTAGTCTTCCAAATAACTGAGATTACAGTGTGCTTTGTAGTGTCTGACTTATTCCTTCTGGTTTTTAACAAATTTCTTAGATCATACAGCAAAATTAATAGCGATGCATCATGTTGTCACTAATATTTGGTTAATATATATGTATCAGGTAGAATTTGAGACCCTTAATTATTTACTCACTGATTGATGATGGTGATGGCGATGATGATGATGGTGATGATGATGATGATGATGATTTTGTGGTATTGGAGACTGGGCCTCCGGACATTCTACCTCTGAGTTACACCTCAAGCCCTATTTTATTTTATTTTTTAATTTAAAAACAGGGTCTTGCTAAGTTGCTGAGGCTGGCCTCAAACTTGAGATCCTCTTGTCTCAGACTTCTAAGAACTGGGATTATAGGCATGTACCATTATGCCCATCTACTTATTGACTTTTTTAGCAAATTGAAGCTAACCCAGAATATTTTCCATAGCCATCTCCTGCAGTGGTAACATGGACCTTGGTTTTGTTATCTTTATCAGCAGATTTCTTGCATGTCTCCAACATTTACTTTTCAACTATCTTGGCTACTTAAAAAAATTAAACCTTTCTTTAATCTGCAAATGATAACTTCAAGTACTTTTCAAAAAGTTTATTTCCCAAGACTTTATAAAATATTATTTTAATGACTTTTTTGTGTGTTTGGTACTGCGGATTGAACACAGGGGACATTCTACTTCTGAGCTACACTCTAGCCCTATAAATAGAGTCTCAGTAAGTTGTGGAGGGCCTCACTAAGTAGTTGAGGCTGGTTATGAACCTGTGATCCTCTTGTCTCAGCTTTCCAAGTACTGGAATTATAAGCATGTGCCACCATGCCTGGCTTCTAATGAATTTTTTCTGTTAATAAATGTCTAAAGGATTTTCATTCCACACAGTATTAAAAATCCCTACTTATTATGACATATTATTTTGATTCTCTACATAATTTCATTTGGGTAACTTTATATTAGCATATTCTGTATTGAAAGACATTTTAAGGTGACACATGCCTGAAGTTCTAGTACTTGGGAGGATGAGACAGGAGGATTTGTAGGTTCAAGACCAGCCTCAGTAAATAGTGAGACTATCATCAATCTAGCAAGAACCTGCTTCACAAAATAAATAGGTAAAAAAAACTTGTTAAAATGTCTTATTGCATTCATAAAAAATTCAGAAATGTTATTTAGGATATTCATAAAGGCTCATTGGAGAGTGATCTACATATGAAATATCTTAGCATAAAAGAAGTCATTTTTGTCCCACTGCTCTTCTTCCCTTCCATCTTCTCCCCACCTGTCCAGTTTTCTCCCTACCCTCTCCTATCCTATCCAGTCATCTTCTCTTCTCCCTCTCTTCTCACTTCTTATTTTTCCCATAGCTATTCATTTGCTTTTATCCTCTCACACTGTGAGTCACATATCTCTTTCTCTCACTGGAAATTGACATACCAGATTTGTTTTACCATATAGAATATATTTTCAAAATGAGACTTCATAGAAATTTTTCTCTTTTAGTTTTTCTTAATTGTATCATTTGATTGCAGAATATATACATACACACCAATCTTTTAAGATGCCCTCAATCCTTGGGAAAGGCAGAGTATAAATTAGGGTCACCAACTCAAAGGATGCATCATCAATATATAAATACCGACAATGTAAGAAAATGAGGAAGGGAAGGTCCCATGAGAACTCAAGAGTACATCCCTACCCAAAGACACTCAATTTGAAACTACTTAAAATATTATTTTAGAATTCCAACCAACCAAAAACAGCATCCCCAAGACAAACACAAATTGTGGAAACATTGTGATGAGTAAGCAAACAACCACAGTAAAAAAACACATAAATCATGAATAAATAAAACATCCTACAATCACTAAAAACTATCTTGCATCTAATTTTTCCTTCTCATTGCAACTTCTATCACTCTAGTTAAAAATGGAATGTTATAAACCATGAACAAAATAATCCTCAATTGTTATTATTATCTCTAGCCTCTAATTTATCTAACCTTTTTTACACACTGATGCCATCTTAATTTTAGTTTGTTAGTATTACAAAAATATCCTTAGAAAATTTTCTCACAAATTTGTTTCTCTAGTTTTTTTCTGTAATATTATCTTCTGTATGTCTTCCTTGCTTCTCCCCTTTTTAAAAATTATTTTAGCCGGGTATGGTGGTGCATGCTTGTAATCCCAGCATTTGGGAGGTTGAGACTGGAGGACTGGGTTCATGGGCAGCCTCAGATACCTAGTGAGGCACTCCGCAACTTAGTGAGACCCTGTTTCAAAATAAAGAATAAAAAATAAGTCTGGGGGTATAGCTCAGAGGCAGAATGCCCCTGAGTTCAATCCCTAGTGCTCCCCCCCCAATAAAAAAAAAGAAAAAGAAAATTGGGCTGGTGGTATAATTGGAGGTAGAATGACCCTGGGTCAATCCCTAATACCAAAAAAATTAGTTTATAGGTATATTGCAACTACACATTGTAGTGAGGTTCAATGTGTTAAAAGCATACATGAAGACTGCTCTTTGTGTATTTCACTCCACATTTCACCCTGTTCCCAGCTCCTCTCTCCCCACAAATTAGTGAGATTAGTAGTTATACCTTCACATTTTGTCATAGTATTATTTGAACTGTTTCTTTCTTTATTCCTCTCTCTTCCCATCCCTCTCTACCCAACCCCCTTCAACTACACTACCTCTCTCTCTCTCTCTCTCTCTCTCTCTCTCTCTCTCTCTCTCTCTCTCTCTCTCTCTCTCTCTCCCTCCTTTATTTAAAGTCCCCTTTGTTTCCTATTTTCTCTCTAGCTTCCACAAATGAGAAAAAACATACCAGCCTTTACATTCTGAGACAGACTGATTTCATAGCATAGTATCTTCTAGTTAAATACATTTTCTTGCAAATGACATAATTTTGTCCTTTGTGGCTAAACAAAATTTCATTGTGTTTATGTACCACATTTTCTTTATCATTCACTTGTCAATGGCACCTGACTATTATGAATTGTGCTCTTATTATCATGGGTATGCATATATTACTATAATATCCTGACTTTAGTTATTTTGGAAAGATACTGATGTGTGGTATATCTGGGTCATTTGCTGTTTTCATTTCTAGTTTTCTGAGGAATCTTTAAACTAATTTCCATAGGAATTGTACTTTTGGGATTAAATTGACAGATACACCTGTTAAGATTTGTTTTAGATAGGGCAGGATCCTTTTGGATTATTGATTCTAAGTTTCCTCAGTATATGTCAATATGTGGAGAGTATACCAGAAGTAGATATAATACCAAAATGTGTGAATTAGAAGAGAAGGAATATAATTTCATTTCAGATGGTGTTATTATAGGACTACCATACATTGGTCCAGGCTTATTTTTTTCTTATTTGAATTTGAAGAAAGCAAACTCAGGTCTGTTTTTAAATCAGTTAATTTTATTTCAGTAGTGGTGACAAAAAGATCAATGATGTGGGGACAGAAAGACCTGGGTTTTGCTTTTGAAAAAACAAATTCATCAAATAATAACAATCAGTATTTATAGTTGTGTATTAAATTTCAAGGGCTTAGTTAAGTTCTTTACAATTACTATCTTAGGTTATTTTTATAATAACTATAAAGTAGGCAATAATATTAAATTCATTTTGCAAATGTAGAAGCTGACTTTTAGAATGATTAAGCCATATAGCCTGCCACAAATACTAAATCTATATGTGTACACAATTTCCTTCCTATTTCAGGAAAGCTAAAACATTCAAACTTTCATAAATCATTATTTGGCTATTACAGTTGGTACATTGTGTTTTTCTTCCCATGATACATGATATTTTATAGGGTTTTGGTTGAATTTCAACCTGATTTGATAGCAAATATGCTCCAGAGTTGCCCATTTTCCATTTTGTAAATCCAAAGAGGAGTAGAATTATCAAACTAAATCCACCTTCATTTACATTACTTCAACAGGTAGAATAAATTGTGTGTTTTAAATTTCCTGTTTCATAAAAACGAAAAATGATCTGGCAGGTGATGTAGATTTATATTTCTTTTGTGAATGTGTGTGTTCACTGGAGATAATTATATTTTCATCTGATCCGTTTCAGCATACCTATTCTTATCCTATACCAAGTTATGCTTTTCTATTATTTATTTTGTGGTAATTTAATATAACTTGTTACTATGCTTCAGTCTGAGATTTCCAAAATTTCAGATTTCATATCCAACATAGTCACATGTTCAATATGTAACTCACTCATTTTTAAATGTCATTAGTATTCAAATGATACATTTGCCTAAACATAAATGGTAAATGTTCAATATTTCTAATTCATTTTTAGAAAGATTTATACATATGTTTATTTTGAAAACAATATCCTTTCATGAAAATTTGTTACATGTATAAAAGTCAGATAATAGAAAATACAGAATAATGCTTACAGGATATTAGGCAAAATCTTTATCAATTTCTACTGCTCTTGTGATATGGAGCTTTGTTTCAAGGGAGGGAAGAGGCTCCCAAGAACATATGGAGAAAGACTGTGTAGGGGTTACAAGCAAACACAGAGACTTGCAATTTTTACAGAGAGAATGTCAATTGCTCCCCAGTCCCACACAGAAAAGAGGAGATAATATGCACAGTTTACCTATTGGCAGAAACTCTCACGTTATGTTTGCTTGGACATTTTCTTGTCTTTGTCTAATTCTGCACCACTCCCCTAAGATGCGGGGGGAAGGTGAAGTAAAGGAAAAGGAAAACAAAAAAGATGAGGAGGATAGAAGAAGAGAAAAAGAGGAAATGAATGAGATAGATGGTCTAACATTGGGAAACACATATATTAAAAAAGGAAAGGAAAAACCGCAATAATTCATTTACAGTGTTAGGTTGAGACATTTATTTAAAATGTGGATTAGTCTTTCAGGTCAGGTGTCACTCCCAATACATATCCATGCTTTGCATTCCCATTACTAAAAGGATATGTTCCTGATAATTTGCAAGAGGTGACTGTCAAGGTTATGTCTTTGAGTGGCAGCTGTAGATTGGTTTGTCTCCAGTAATACTGTCTCTGAGAACAAGACACGTAGCAGCTGCATCTCCTCACTCTGGCCGTGTCTTCAAGTGTCACTGACTTCCCCAGGGTTTCTTCTCCTCTTACCTTCTGTGTTTATGGATAAAATTCCATTTCCACTATAACATTTTTAGAACCAAATGGTCAGGCTTCCTTTAGATGCGTTTTCCAGTTTTCTCTTCCCACTGAAATTTCTCAGGAAGCTTTGATAATTAAACCAGTAGGAAAGAATACAGCCATATATTACCAGAATTGAATTACTGAATTTCAATAATAGCTAAAAAGAAAAATATCAGTTTAATCCCTCCTAGCTTGATTTGTATTATATTTAAAACCAGTTTAGTATTTATAAAGCAATTTATTAGTAACTTAAAGTAATATCTTTATCTTCAGTTCAATAATTTTTCCTTTATACTTAACAGCAAATAGTTCTGTTATCTTTTTATGAAGACATTTCTGTGAAATACTTGTTGGTCATTGAATTCTATAGTGTATATTACAAAAATATTAGTCAACTTATATAATATGCAAAACATTAAAATTTCAAGTTTTCTTAGAATAAACTCTGAATATTTTTTATATAAATCTCTATGATTCTCAGGTAATTTTTACTTTAGGGGGTAACAACATAACACAAACACACATTTAAAAAGAGGCTTTTTTGAGCTCTGTAGACATGAATGTTGGAACTGCCAATGATGTACAACTTAGGTTAAGTTACTTTATTCATTTGAGTTTTTGCAGCTTTATCTGAAAAAGGGTGGCAACATAATATATCTCACAAGATCAGAAGAAAATTAACTGATTATAAAAACAAAACCCTAAACCAAGTGTGGTGGCACATGCTTGTAATCCCAGTACCTAAGAGGCTGAGACCGGAGGATCCAGGTTCGAGGCTAGCCCCAGCTACTTAGTGAGGCCCTCTGCAACTTAGTGAGACCCTCTTTCAAAATAAAGAATTAAAAAATAGGACTAGGGGTATAGCTCAGAGGTAGAATGTCCCTGGGTTCAATCCCCAGTACAGAAAAAAGATAAATAAAAATAAAACATAGAAAATAAAAACAAAACCCTCTAAGAAAGCTATGCACATATCAGGTACTAAATAAGTTATAGTTGTATCTGACTCTCTTGAGTCAATTTGCCAAATGATATGAGAAAATTTTAGAATGGTGTCATTCATAACCCTATTAGGAACATCTAGATATATTTTAGCCGGGATGTTAGTCTGTGCAACATTAGACTGTGCAACGTTGTTAGACTGTGCAACGTTAAATAAGTTAAGTAACCACTACATGTATAAGGATAAAAAGTGTCTACTTCATAGAGTTATTGTGTGAAAGGAAGGTGTTTATAACCATAAAATATGTGAAATAGGGACTGGTTTATGAATTACACAATTGTATAAAGGTTATACAGGATTTGTTAAATAAATTAATTATATTTATAAAGTAAAAATTTCACTGCTCAATAAACATATGGTATAATAAAACTGTTTATCAAGGTAAGCTTTTACATTATGTATTTCTAGATTAAGAACTACTCTTCAAACCACTCACTTCATTTATGCATATTTATTAGCTGATAGATATTGTTTGTCTAGACTGGCTATAACTTTCTATATTCTTAACCAGAGTCTTGCTACTGAAAATATAATTACAAGACCAAAGGCATGATCATGCAAAATATTTGGCCTTATACCAACACAGATTACTCATAATCTATATTTCAAAGGGTTCACCAGACATTTTGAGCACTACTTGAAAATATACCACATCACAGCATCTTACTTGTATAAAAAGGAATATATTAGAAAAACCTCCATGCAATGTTTATATTTTTAAACAACAACTAAAGTATATATAAATTAAAATCTTATAGTCAGCCAGACACGGTGGTGCACACCTGTACTTTCAGTATTTAGGAGGCAAAGATAAGAGGATTGCAGATTCAACTCCTGCCTGAGGAATTTGACAAACTTCTATTTCCAAGAAAAAATAAATAAATAGGGCTGGAATGTAGCTCAGAGGTAGAATGACCCTGAGTTCAATTCCTGGTACCAAAGAAAAAAAATCTTACAGTCAATATTCTGTCTACAGATGTGATTTTTTTTCCAATTTTCCTTGTTTTCTTTATTTAGCCTAATAAGTAATATTTTTATTAACTACTAGTAGCTATTTGTTGTTGTTGTTGTTGATTTTAAGGACCATTCTAATGTGTTGTTTGTTTTCACACAAAGAAGCTTAAGAGCAGGTAAGCTTATTTTCATATTGCTGAGGTAATGTATAATTGTAGGAATCAGAATTGAAGACTACTGGGAGAAATAGGATGTCCAAAGATGAATAAGTGTTCTCTACAACTGACTTCCTGAAAGAAAAAAAAAATGGCAATATGTTAATAGATTTGACAGCATATTTGCCAACTTTGACCCAGAGGTCACAGGTCCTCTGAGTGATGAAGTCTACTTACTTGAGACTTGAAAGAAAGAAGAAGGTATGTTATTTGTCCATGGGAATCACATTATCCACTAGAATGCTAGGATACTGGGCCTGCCAAACCTTAGATATATGAAGTCAGCCTAGGACTTGATTATTCACAAACATTATGTCAGATACCACCCATGCACACACAAAACATATACTTTCCTTTGTAATTATGGTAATGTGGTTGACCTGCCTCATGGAGTCTTGAAAGAGCTTGCAATTTTATGTTATGCTACTAAGGACTTAAAAAACTGTAAAATTCCTGCCCATAACCTATAGTTTCCTTGGATTTAAAGACATTGTATATTGTTTATTTTCTCATTTAAAAATTGATTTTAGGGAAATTCATATTTTCTAAAGAAATCCTACTATACTATACTTCATATACTTAAAAACAGGCTGGACATCCTTTAAAAAGACAATTCTCGATACTAGGTACTGATAGCAGGTAACAATCCTAGGGAAGATTTCAGGTATTAATTTGAATCTCTTGTATGATATAATTAGGCTAGGGGGACTGAGGTGAAGTTCAGCAATAAGCCACTTTGTCATTCTATATGTTTTCTCTTCTTTACTACAAAGTTAGGTCTATTTCTTGGCACCCTTTCTCTTTCTCATCTCACCTTGCAGCAGATGACTATACCCAGCCAATGAGAAATATCCTCACACTTACACACCCATCAAACTCAAAACACTCATGAAAGTTGGGGACAGGTAACAGAAAAACTAAGTACTCATTAAATTTTTTAGTAATGTTATAATGATGCTATTTATCTTATGATATATGTATGTGTATATTTTATATGTATGCACAGTATCTATAATGTAATTTTTATATAGAGAAATAAGCAAAGGCATTTGATTTAAATAGACCTGATTTAGAATGGTTGATCATGTGACTGTGAACACATCACTTAACAGTTTTCTGAGCTTCAATTTCACTATCTTTAAAGCAGTAATTATATTGAATATACTTAATGAGTCTTTTATAATGACAAAATTGGATAATGTATGTTTAAGTGAGACTTGAGAAATAGATCTGTTGGGCATATGTGATTCTCTTCCCTAAAGCATTCCCCAGACCCTGCTTTCTTAAGCAAGTTCCCAAGAAATGCACTTCTATCCTTCCCAAGTTTTACATTGTGGCCCAGAATATCTTCATTTTAGTCAGGAGATAAAAATGGTGCTCACTTCTAGAGTTGACTAAGATATACATACATAAATTTGATGGAATGTTGTGGAATAAGAAGTTGACAAAGAAGTAAATTTTAGTATGATATAGAACACTCCAACCTTCAGAGACCAAGAAATGATCTCATAATGAGTTAGACTCAGCTAGAAGGCCAGTAGGTAAGAAAGATGTAGAGGTCCTAGTTGCGATTAAAAGACTCACATTTGGGTCTGATCTGACTCATTTTAGTGTCTCTGTATGTTTCTGACTTAACAGAAATTTTCCAGGCCCATGAAATATTGCATAAGAGGCCTTTTTATGTTTAATTTAATTTTATTTTCATTTGTGTTCTATGTTGGTCAAGTGTATTAGTGGTCAGGGACTAATGCTAGGGCTTTCTTCCCATTGGCATTGGTAAATCTGCAGTTTGAATTAGAGTCATGGTTGTAGAATCCAGGTGTGCAGACCTTTAGTTCAGTAGTGATGGTAATGAATTTTCCCAAAACAGGATCAGGGATAATTTACAAACATAGTAAAGATACTCATTGAAATTTTCCAAAATACCTGTTGGGAACTGAAATATTTTTTTCATGGGGCTGCAGTTCCTGCATGAGAAGTCACTGTGGCTTTCAATGAAATTGTTATGATTAATAAGAATTGAGTATACCTTTATAATAAGAGACTATAATGCACATTAAAAATATATATGAAAAAGAACTAGTTGAGTACAACTTACCTCTTATATCTTGCACCAAACGTAATGTCTGGCATAGAAGGTATTTAGAAAAGGTTTTTCACCTCCTTCATTTTTGTACTTTTTCTTTCTAAAGCAACAAACAGTAAAAAGCTTGTCCAATTAAAAACAATAATAGTATTATGATTTAACAACTACTGTGTTGTAAATACCAGAGGCAATTATGGATATAATTTGATGTCTATAAAAGCCCCCATTCCTTGCTTTTTAGTTGATAAAATACTGTCATATACATTATCTGTTTTCATATTTTTAACAATGTTAAGTATTTTTTCTACATTTTTTTTTTTTTGCAGTACTGGGGATTGAACTCAGGGGCATTCTACCTCCGAGCTATACCCCCAGCCCTATTTTTTATTCTTTATTTTGAAACCGAGTCTCACTAAGTTGCGGAGTGCCTCACTAGATAGCTGAGGCTGGCCGCGAACCCGGATCCTCCTGTCTCAGCCTCCCGAATGCTGGGATTACAAGTTTGTGCCACCACGCCCGGCTTTTTTTACATTTTATAGATGAGATTCATGATTAAAGATTGGAAAAGAGAAAACGTATTTAAAAATCCTCTTAAACAGTATGTTAATTATTATTGTCAAAATATATGTATTTGTGTACTTTAAAAATGAGAGAAGATAAGAAGATCTAAAATTAGTATAAATTTTTGAGCTTTTTATTTAATGTAATAAAAATGTTGATTTTTAAAAAAAACTTGTCAGACATAAAATAACATGTTTTAACACTATTTAATGCTGTTTCACCAGCATTTAAAATTAATTGCACAGAAAATGCTAAATGGATGAAAAATTAGCTAAATTCTAATAATAAGATTTCATACGTTTATGATTATTTGGGGGATTTTTTCATTGAGATTGAAGTTAAATCTAGTTGTTCTTAAGATCTCCATAAGTAAAGAAACTAATTGGTAAATATTTCTTGGCTGGAAAATGGTTCTGTAGCTACTTAAGTCCTGATGAAATATGGATACGTAGGATCCTATGGTAGGGAAGGAGTAAAATAAAATTCTACTTAACAACCAAATATGCTTTAGGGGATTTTAAAAATGAAAAACAAACAACATTCAGTGGAATATCCCTCATATAAGTTCTCAAATGTAATGCAACATACATATGTGTTTGTTGTGTGTGTTAGAAACAACTGAGAGCAGATACAAGTTTTTATGCAGGCATGTCCCATTTTGACATATCCACATGGTTTCATGTGAGTAAATAATTTTGATGGATTTATTATATTCTTATTTGTAGACAAAACATATCTGAAAACATATCTAATTCTCACATTAGGTTTCGGAGGGAAAGAAGGATTTGGTTCAAAGAGAAATAACCAAGGATTTGGTTCAAAGCGAAATAACTGAAACAATTTGTGTACGTAGAGAATTGACTTAGGATATTTGATTTCTTCTTACATAAGTCAATATGAATAAGCTAACCACTCACTAATTTAGTTAGAATAGAAAATGGTAATACATGCTTTGGAACCAATTGTGTTAACATATAAGGGTAATCATCATGGGGTTAAATAATAAACCAAGTGGCAGATTTCAATTATTTTTATTGTTTGTTTTTATTATACCTATACAATTATAACTCTACTTTAAAAATAAATAAGTTAAGCATTTTAAAAATTCTATTCCAGCAAAATCTATTAATAGTCAATAATCCATTGATTCTTAAATGAAAATACAATTTACTATCCAGGTACTTAATGACTTTTCCTAATGAAAGCTCTCTTGTAATTATTCACTTAAATATCTTCACTTATTTAAATTGATGGGAGTCCATTGGGAAGGGACTTTTAAGACATTTACATTTATTTTGCACCTAGACATTTTTTCTCTAAGAGGCCAGATGGTAAATATTTTAGATTTTGCAGGTCATAGGGTCTCTTGTTGCAACTACTGAACTCTGTTATCATAGGCAAAAGCATCAATATGTAAATGGATGAGCCTGGCTGTGTTCCAACAAATTTTTATTTATGGCTGAATTTGACTTGCAAGCTACTGCTTGCCAACCCTTGACCTACTTCTTAAATAACAATGAGGGAAAAAAAACCATAAAAAATAAATCCCAACTAATACTAGATACTAGATAGACATTTAAACTAATAATTTAACAATAAAATAATTGCCAGGACTGTATTTTTAAAAACTCAGATTAATTTCATCTCTTTCCTGCTCATTTATGAGAAAGACACAAGTATAACATTAAGGATGCCAATTTAGCAAACATCTACTTAATTGTTATTCTCCTTATGCTTTTATGTGATGTCAGTATTAAAGGTAAACATCAAATATTTTACTTTGCCACAAGTGAATTTTAGTCTCATTTCAAATCAGAGTTTTAAATTTAGGTGGATATGAAGATATTTGAGAAAACTCTGTAATTTCTAGTCCCATAAATAATTTCAAAAAGTTATGTATGTATGTATGTATGTATGTATGTATGTATGATGTATGTATGGTGCTGGGGATCAAACTCAGGGTCATTCTACCTCTGAGCTACACCCTCAACCCTATTTTATTTTTCATTTGGAAATAAGGTCTCCCTAAATGGACACAACCCTCACTAGTTGCTGAGGCTGGTTTTGAACCTGTGATCCTCCTGTCTCAGCCTCCCAAGTACTGGGTTACCAATGTGTGCCACCGCACTTGGCTCAAAAAATATTTTAGTTATGTGCTAATAATTTATGCACCATATTTCTCATCATTTGGAACTACTTTTCTTCAAATAACCAAGCCATTATAATGACAAAAACTATAGACATTTGTATATTAGCTCCTATAGAGATAGATAATTTGGATAATTTTCTACCTTGCTTTTTTCTTTTTGAATTTTCAAATGAAATTTATTTTTCACTGGAATATAAAGACATTAAAATTTTACAACTTATGTGTAGCTGTGTTATGTTTTGATATCTGTGTGTATTGTTTAAGGTTTACATCAGATCAAACATTTCTCTCCTCAAATACATCATTTCTTTAAAGTGAAAATATTTAAAATATTTCCATCCAATTTTTGAAATATAAAATATAGTGTCACTATAGCAGAACTTACTGCTCCTAACTATAATTTAGAACCCATTTACCATTGTTTACCTATTCATCTATCCCAGTTTCCCAAGCCTCTTATAACCACCATCCTTTTTTTTTTTTCTTTTGGTACTGGGGATTGAACTCAGGGGCATTCTACCTTCAAGCTATACCCCCAGCCCTATTTTTTATTCTTTATTTATTCTTTATTTTGAAACCGGGTCTCACTAAGTTGCAGAGTGCCTCACTAGGTAGCTGAGGCTGGGCAAGAACCCAGATCCTCTGGTCTCAGCCTCCCAAATGCTGGGATTGTAAGCATGCGCCACCATGCTCAGCTTATAACCACCATTCTGAGTTGAATTAGAAAAGCTATATAGTTTACTTCAAAAACAAAACTATTAAAACAACTTATTAACTGATTATTTTATTTAGTATATTATGATTAGGTTAGAATAATGTACATAAAATTGCAAACATTTGAATTCCACTTGTTAATTTCTTTAATAATTTTGGCCATACAAATACTCATTCTTCACTTTAATATAAAATATATCCTTGTAATCATTAAGGAAACAATACTGTAATAAAATACACAAAATATAATGGAAAGACAAAAGGAATCAACATTGTTGTTTATTTTTTATATTTTTCATTCAAGTAGCAACATTAAGATAATTATTTATTCTCAGGATGAGAACTGCAGCAAAGAGAATAAAAATAACATCGTTAACCATGTTGCTTGCCAAAGTGGGATATAAGATAAAGAAATGAAAGAAAAGGTTGACATTTGATCTACATAAGTCTAGTGGAGATCACTAGGTAAATAATAAATATGATTCATAGGGATGCAGTTTTTATAACAAATCTTCTAAAAAATATCTCTAGCGGCAGCTACTTAGATAGATAGTGCTTATTTGCAAACTAGAAAACATAGATAAATGAAAAGAGAAAATTTAAAATAATTTTACATGCCACAGACAAAGAACATGATAGTTACTATTTTTATATAAATTCTAATAATATGTGTAAATGTAAATAAATGTAGCATTGCAAAGAGTAACCAAACAGTGATGAGCCAAATCCAACTTTCTTCTAGTTTCTAAAATATACAATAGTGCATGTATAATAGTCAATTTAACTGAATTTATCACTATGCTTTATATATCATATGTCAAAACCTCAAATATATGTAGAGATATCAAAAATGAAAAAGGTAACTTAACAGGCATTCCTCCAAAGAGATATACAAATGACCAATGCACATAAAATTGATCAATAAAATTAGTCAGAGCAATGTCAATCAAAACCATAATTAGATACTACTTCACACTCATTAAGAGGTCGACAACCAAAAAGGCAGATAATAATAAGTGCTGGTGAGGATGTGGAGAAATTTGAACACTCATACCCAGCTGATGGAAATATAAAATGATATTACCTCTTTGGAAAACAGTGGAGCAGCTACTCAGAGTATTAAAGATGCAGTTTCGAGATGGGCATGGCAATGCTAGCCTGTAATTCCAGTACTTGGGAGACTAAGGAGGATCGCAAGTTCGAGGCTAGCATCAACAACTTATAGAGGCCATAAGCAACTAAGTAAAGACACTGTTTCAAAATTAAAAATAAAAAAAAAGAGCGGTGTTGTAGCTCAGTAGTAGAATATCCCTGGGCTCAATCTCTAGTAACACACATACACACACACACACACACACACACGCACACACACACACACACACACAATTTTCATATAAAATAGCAGTGCAAATCTTCAGTGCATATCCAAGATAAGTAGAAATCCATGTCCACACAAAATGCATACTAGTCCAAAAGTGGAAACCACTCAAATGTCCACCAAAAGTGAATGAATAAACAACATGTGATACATCCATATAAGATGATACTATTCAGATATAAAGAAAAATCAGGGTTGGACCTTGAAAACATTATGCTGAGTAAAAGAGGTCTGATACAAAACAATCATGTGATTTTGCCAATATGAAATGCTCAGGGTAGGTAAATCTATAGAGACAGAAAGATTAGTGACTGTCAGGACTTGGAGGTAGGAAAGATGAAGTGATTCCTAAGGGTGTGCAGCTTTTTTTCTGGTGCCAAATGTTTTAAAATAAATGGATGAAACTACAGAACATTATGCCAAGTGAGATCAGCCAAGCTCAGAAAGTCAAGGGTCCTATGTTTTCTACCATATGTGGAAGCTAGGGAGAAAATAGAAAACAAAAGAACTTCAGATATAATGAGGAGAGAAACTCGTAGAATAATGGAAGGAGGTTGAGGAAAAGAAGTAGAGGAAGGAAAAGGAGTATCGAGGAAGGAAAGAGTTGAAATAATGTTATGCCCCTAAATGAAGGTGTAACTACCAATCTTACTAACATATACTGGGAGGAAGGAGTCGGGAGTGGGGTAGAATGCAGAGGGAGGGAAATACACCAAGTGCTGTGTGAATGTATGAAGGTACTACTTTGAACCTCACTATGATGTATAATTACAATCTATCAATAGTATGAGAAAATCAAATTGTAGTGACAATTTATGATACTATATGTACTAAACAACCAATGAATTCTACACTTTAAGTGGATGTGTTGTATGATATATAACTTGTATTTTAATAAAAACTACTTTTTAAAAGGCAGAACAAAACAGCATAAAATGATTTCCTCCCTAGTCTACTGCCACTACATTAAGCCAAAATCTTTAGCTCCATCTTTAGGTCTGGTAGTCTGGAGTCCAAGCAAACAGGGCAGCCTAACACTTTCCTGACATTGCTAGTGCATATAGAGAAAAAAAAGCAATCTATTAAAAATTTTCCAATAATTAGACAATTTGGTGAAGATTTTGGTGCTGTGAAAGTCAGGCCAGTGGTAGTTTTCCTGTGTGTAATATTGTTGACATTTAATTAACATTCCTGAAGAATATTCTTGATAATGATCAGAAATGATTGAATGTACTGCACATTTATTTTCTTTTAGGATGAAAATTGTGAAAGATCCTTGAGTCTGTAGAGCACAATCTTTCCACAGCTTAATCAATGCTGAGGATGCTTGTTTGGGAAGCTCCCTGTCTGTGCATGAACCAGGCTAAGTCAGGTCTAGGCATGTCAGTACCCATGAACTGTGAAGCCAAGGAATTTTTTTTCTTTTTTTAAAATTTTTATTAATTGGTGCATTGTAATCATACATCTTTAGGTACAAGCTGATAAAGGCATATATGCACACATTTCTCATTTAATTCTTTCGCCAATTCCCACCCCACTCCCTCGCCCTCCCTCCTTCCCAAGTTCAGCTTAGTGATTGACTTTGACATATTTGTGAAAGTACATCATGTGCATTAGGGTGTCTCCCCTCCCATTCCCGTCCATCACCTTCAGTTAAGTCAACTTCTTTGTTTATCCATCGACAGACGAATGGATTACAAAACTATGGGATATGTACACAAAGAAATTTTACTCAGCCATAAAGAAGAACAAAATCATGCTATTTGCAGGGAAATGTATACAACTGGAAAACATTATGTTAAGTGAGATTAGTAAGTCACAAAGAGTAAACAAAGCATGTGTTCTCCCTAATATGTGGATGCTAGGGAGAAGATGGAGCATAAGAGGGACTCCAGATGAAAAAGGATTTTTTTCTTAAACTGTCTATTTGAAAGAAAAAATTTTGATCAATTTTGCTATAGGAATGACTGAACTATTTTCCTATGTTCTTTATAGAAATAGACATTCCAGAAATCACTGTTGTATGAAGAGGTAGCTTACCAAGGACTAATGTGGTCCCCCAAAATATAAGAAGTATTAGAAAATTAATTATTCAAAATGTTATACTATGCTTTATTTTGTTATTTATGGCATTTATAAGTGTTTTTAATTGAGTAAAAAGTAGTGAATTTTTACTCTAATTACATATACACATGTGAGCCTAATTCAAAGAATTAAATGTTTGATTTTGAATTTAATTTTGTTTTTTTTTTTTTTAGTTTTGATTACTGCATCTGGCTCATTTTCATCTTTTTTCTTTGGTGTCCTAATTTTCTCAGGAATATTTTAGTATTTTCTCCTTTCTTCAGTTGTAATAGCAACGGCTTCGATTTAAAATTAATCAATTATTTAAATCAAATGCACCCTTTCAACTATTTTATGTTTAATTTATAATATTTATCAGCATTTATCAAATGTGTCCATGGTTTGCCACTGTTTCCTGTAACAGTAACATTTGACATCTATCAGTTTTAACAATCTCTGTGGACTATGTAACCTCTGTTCAGACAGGCATATATTTTTGCTACTAAATCAGACAAAAATCAGCCTGCCATTCCCACCACAGATTCAAGCTGTGAAATTTTGATATTGTATACTGTCACTTTTTTCCCTTGTAGTTAAATTATGACCAATGCCATAATGCAAGAGTTTCTTGTATTCCATCTGCTGAACTTTCTCTCAGTTCCTGTACCTCCGGGCATATGGCATGGTAACATCACACAACGTACAATCTTCTTGTGGCTCAGAGATGTCAACAGAAATAGATTAAAACAACAACAATAACAAAAATAAAACACATAAATAGGAATTCATTTGGGAGAGTTGTATTTGAAATGCAGGCATGGAATTTCTCTCTTCAACTATAACTTACATGTGCAGAAGAGAGGAATCAAGACAGAGAAAGTCAAATTTCTATGCTTTCTCTGTCCCTATTCTGTCCCAGGTCAGGGATTGGGTTATCATCCTGGTGAAAATGCTATCTTGTCAAGGTAAACTGAACTTTTCATCTTAACTAAGTCCCACTCTTTAGTTGTCAAAAAAAAAAAAAAAAAAAAAACTCATTAGTTGTCAGAAAACAGAAAGAAGAAAAATTTCTCTCATGATCTTTCATTTCATCGTGTGGAGCACCTGCTGCCCCAAACGATGCCAAACAGACTCACAGCAGGTAGTTTTAGAGAAAAACCAGCTCCTTGTCTCCCCCAGGCTCCTTGTGCCTTCACTGAACCTGTGGCATGGGATTGTTTAGCGGGAAAAGTCAATAGTGCCTGCTGTCAACACAGTGTGTCCCAGTACATTTTTAAAGGCTCTGCTTTCTTCAAGTGCGGTCGTCAGGAGCCTTGCCTTTAAATAGATCTTAGTGTCAATACGTGCTGCCTGCCACTAATGTGAAGATGCGACCACAAAGAGCAGGATCAGATGCTGTGACAGGACGTTGGCAGCGCTCAGACTTATTGGCGGGCCACCCATCAGGAAGAGTCTTTAGAAACGAAGACCTGCATGAAAAGAACACCATCGCCATTTCCTCCTTAAAGTGTTCTCATTATCAACAAGCTATATTATATATACATACACTTGCATGTATTCTTGTCTGAGATATAAAGTGCCTACATTATTGAACAAATGGAATGACACACTATGGGTTGCAAGTAATAAGTGTCAACATTTTCTAATACTCTTGCATTATTACAGAGACAGAAATATTTGGCTGTCAATTCTGCAGGTATAGAATATTTCCAATCTAAAGTAATCACCATTCAGTCTATAAACATATTTCTCTCAAATTCATGTATGGGTAGAATTTTGGGGGGGGGAAGAGGAATGATTCTGTAGGTTTATTTTTTATTCTACATAAGTTGGTCAACTTAAGTTGATCTCCTGTTTTTAAAAGGTAGAGCAAATTAATTATATAGAACTTGAGATGCTTTTAGCATCAATCCCTCTGAGCTTCAAAATGATTGTGGACATCCACTGAAAACACCAAATTAGATTCATTTATTCTTTTCTATCGGCCACAAAAAATATTATAAGGACCTTAAACATGCAATGCATTGTGCTGTGTACTTTGCAGTATTGAGAGATAAGTGAATTTGTTTTCCAACCAATCTAGTTGGAGATACAGAGACACAAAAACTAAAATGAATAAGAACAGTAAGAGTAATATAACAGTAACAGTTGAGAGGGAATTGATTCATTGTAACTGGGACTTTAGGGAGCTTTGTGAAGGAAGTATCTTTTGTTCTTTATTCTATGGAAAATGAACTCTTGATCTTTAAAAGATGATTGGAATGTATGTAGTTGGAATTGTGGTGGAGAATGCTGAGAAACTGGTATGAACACTGAGTTTAAAAATACAGAAATAAAAGGAAAAAAAAGCAATTCATGGCTCTATGTTTATAAGAGAGAAATGAGCCAGGCAGTGAAATTGGTAAGTAAAACAGCCAGTAATTTACTCTGAGGCAAATTCTTTTGAAATTAGAGCTTTATCAACAGCACAATTAGGATTCACCTAGCATTTTCTTAAACAAATGTTCATTGAGGGCCTCCTATTGGCCAGACTAGTGGCACAAAATTTTTTAAAAAATAATAATTTTTTTTTCTGGGCCCAGCTACCTGGAAGGCTGACGGAAGAGTACTGTAAGTTCAAGACCAGCCTGGGCCACTTTGAGAGATATTGTCTCTAAATACAATGTAAAACGGATTAGGGATGTAGCTAAGTGTTTGATTATCATGTATGAGGCTGTCTTCTATCCCTAATACTGCAAAGTAAACAAATAAAAATTGAAAAAAAATCTTATTCTTTATGAAGTTAATATTTTACTAGAGGGAGACAGAAAATGAATGAACAGAAAGCTACATGAATATCAGGTGGGATTAACTATGCAGAAGACAAAAAGTCAGAGCAAAAATATAGAGATTGATTGGTTGGGTAGGAAATGGTACTATTTTATTTTGGGACCACAGCAGGCCTTTCTCATAGATGACATTTGAACCAAGGTCTAAAGAAACAATATCAAGATCTATACTGAAACAAGGGGGAAAATGTTTCAGGCAGAAAGAACTGGCCCTGAGGCAGGAGAGACCAATACTTTCTTTCAATTTTTTTGCTTTTTTTTTCTTAAGCAAACAATGAAGAATGATTACTACATACTCTGAAATGTGTAGTGGTCTTCAGTTTGTCTAAGTTTTCATGATGTAAAAATCAAGACATCTGATATACAAAAATGGGAAACTTTCATTTTTCCATAGAATAATAGTTTTCTAATAGTTCTGAAAATGAGGTGGGGCATTATGTTGGAGCATAGGAACACATTTTTAAAATAGGACTATGAAGGTCCCCAATTGAGACTATGGTTAATTTTAACAAAACTAAAGGGGAAACAATGGCATGTTTCATGGGAAACTAGAAAACAAAAATCACATAGTATCTTAGCCTACTTTGGGCACAATGTTGTATTTGTTTTGTTTCTGCTTAAGTTAGGAGTATATATTTTTCTTATTTAGGAAACTTCATATTATCCTGAATTAAATTTCTGCTTCAGCTATTTCCATGTATGAGTATTTTGGGCCACACGTACCTAATGTCATTTCTCTGTTTTCTGAAAAAGATAACTTATAGGTCACCCATTAGAGATTTGTATCTTTGCAAGGCTTAATCATGTGTATGGTTTCTATTTATATCACTGTTGTGTGTTAAAAGAGACAGGCTGTGGCTATAAGATGAATGATAGCCATAAAGTCCATGCAAACATCTCTCCGGGCTTACATGATGTATCCCTTAGAAATATGATGTGACCTGATGGAGAATTTCCAACCCTGGCTCAGGAATTACCTAATCTCTGGAGAAATGGGACTTAAAAGCCTGACTGTCCCAGAAACAAAGGCCACTGTAGGCAACTTTTCTGAACCTTGAAACAAAGCTTACTCTTATAAAGATAGTTGAAACTCTCTTTATGAAACAAACACCAGGTAACTTAACTGGACTGAAAGCTGCTAGAAGAAAAGAGGACAAATCCCCTCAAATTCTGAGAATGGTCTCTGAATGGAGACTCTTCTGGTCAGGCCCTTATTATATATCTGTCACATAACAGTGGCCTGCTTCTGCTATCCATTTTGTGAGAGCACAGCTAGAATAAATTGTAGGGACATCAGGTGGTGCCTGAGACTCATCTTTGACACTAATCAGATAGAAAGAGAAAAGTTATCCCTGGAGAAGCTGGTAACTAGGATGACACCCAACAGCCAGGCTATCGAGGGCCTGTCCCTACTGGTGATAATGTTTACAAAAATACTTACGCATTAGGGACAAGGATGAAAATTGTATCCTTAGTATCCCGCCTCATAACTGATTTAGGATATTCTCATTTATTTGCTCTTCGTTTATATATTCTTTCTTCAAATATATTTACCAGTCACTTTGTTAAATGCCTCATTATATATGCAGATAAGATATAGAATCTGTCCTCTAAGAGATTATAATTTATGAATGTTGCAGACATAAAAGGGGCCATGAAGAGATATTATTAATTGGTAAGTATGAATATAGAATGTGTACATAAAAGGAGTAAAAGAAATAGGAATAATTATGGTACAGTCATGTACCATGTGTAAAGTATAGAGAACATTAAAACAAGGTATATAGTTGCAAACCCATATTATCCATTTGCTAAATATATAGATAATTATTATAAATTATTTGTCTGATTATTTTATTACTAACGATTTTTACTAATTATTACAAATTATTATAAAGTAGTTGGGAGCTTGTTTTTTAGATCTACATGATTGGCATAATACTTTCTCACAATGATTCTTCAAAGTTGGTTTTGTTTTGTTTTGTGGTTCTGGGTATAGAATCTCTGGACTAAACCCCATCCCTATTTTATTTTTTATTTCTTTGGAAATAGGGTCTCACTAAATTGTTGAGGCTGGCTGCAAACCTGCAATCCTCCTGTCTCAGCCTCCCAATATTGAGATTATGGGTGTACACCAGTATGCCTGGCTTTTCCAAAGGATTTAATGAACTAAGGTGGTAAAGTGCTGAGCAGAGTTCTTGTAAAAGATGTCAAAGACTAATATTTCTTCTTATGGGAAGAACACAGAAAAAAACCAGATGTTTAAGATTTCTTTGCAATTACATTTTTTATTTGATTCTTAGATTGCCCTGGGAAAATTTCTATGATATTGTCCTCATTATGAAGTTTTAAAATTGTAATGGTATTTATTGATGATTATTAAAATAAAAATTACTTTTACAGTACCTTGACTTATTTTTTATACTCAAAGTGTTATGTCAAATAATCATCACCACCACCCTGATAAAGGGTGTTATCCTCACATTTCTTTTTTTTTTTTTAATTTTTAAATTTTTTTTAGCATGGATTTTTATACATTTCTTGGGTACAACAGGGTTAATCACACATTTTTGTTGGGTACAAGCTAGTACAGGTAAAGACATCCATGCACATATTTCTCATTAACCCTTCCCCAATTCCCACCCACCCTCCCCCTATCTCCTGGTCAGTTTAGTGATTGACTTTGA
>PVLC010001271.1:66923-78408 GCA_004027655.1 Graphiurus murinus | reverse complement strand
TATCTCACTTAACATAATGTTTTCCAGTTCCCTCCATTTCTTATCCTCACATTTCTATAAATGAAGAAACAAGAGCTGAGATAGATCTATGATCTTTCCCCAAAGGTAGATTTATTTCAATAAAAGGCATAGTCATAAAATGTAAAAATAAAAGAAATTTTATACATATAAGATGCAGTTGAAAATTTTAAATAAATGTGTTATGTAAATATTATATAATTAATATGATTCATAATGCACATATTTGTTAAAAATAAAATTACAAAATAAAAATATATATGTATAAATGTTGCATGTATGTACATATGCACATATATAAATATTTTCTATCAAATGGATACTTTATGGGCAATAATTCAGGTTACTATATATTAATCACTTCCCATAATAAGTTTCTTTTTTTACTATTTCTGTTTTCAGGGTGTGAAATTTTATATAGACCGAAATGTGCAGAGAAATATCTTTACCTTGATCAACTTATTTGCCATGACTGATAATGAAATTTATCTTTTAAAAAGTAATTTGAAAAACAGCATATAAAACAAGTAATCAATAGTTTGAACTCTGCATTCACAATGCATTTTAGAATATAAATCAAATTAACTATGAAGTATATGCTTGTGTTTAATGAAAATGTCAGTATCAATATAAAAATAAAAACAAAGACAGGGATTTACAGCTTTTTCTACAACCATAACCTAAATTTGTTTAAGTGCCACTTTTTTCCCCTCTCAGTTGTTTCTGCTTTAAAATGTGGAATCTGGATGATAATACACTTCTGCTATACCACAAATGCAATATAAATACTGTGAATTAATAATTCACAAAATTATAAAAGTCAGGCAGCTTCTATGATCTCAATAATATGCTGAAAAACTCAGAGAATAATGAGGATATTTGAGATTCTAAAACAAGAAATTACAAAAGGCAGGCATAAATCAAAGAAGATGAAACCGTTTTCCAGTAAGAAAATTTCAGCAAAGATGGAGAAATTGCCTTGGCTATTATTGACATAACTTGAGAAAAATTATGGAATTTATAATGCTGTTTAAAGGTGCTTTGTGCGTCCTGATAGAAAATGCATTGTTTTATAAAAATCAGTGCTTCAGAAATCAGATAAATGGAGTATAGATCTAGATAAAGATTTATTTACATAGAACTAGCAATAAAGAGATTTGAAGTTATATTTATTTCATGCACACTCAGAAACCACAGAATCTACTTTCTGCAGGATGATAAAACAGACTTCAAATTGTAGTCAGACTCCCAGGGAAGTATGGCAAAAGATGATCCTACCAACTACAGAACCTGGAGATATTTAAAGAGGTGTAAAGAGGTGGATGTAGTTAGTATAATAAAATTTAGATGTAATTGTCTTTAAAAACCTGAGATTATTTTTAAGGAAACCATGTGTGCAAGTAAAATAATTTATCTAGTGAATACTTATATATACTATAGCATGTAATATGACCAAGGCACTGTGTTAAATCCATTTTATATGTTATTGTAATCCTCATACTATCTCTGTAGGATAGATAGTATATAATAATAAAGACAAGGGGTATAAAGCACAGAAAAATTACATATCTTGTTCAAAATCCCTTAGCTAGCAAGTGAGGAACTGTTACATGGATATTTGACTATATTCTGTTAGCAATTTGCCTGACAAGTTTAATACTTTATAATTATTATCATGACTATCATAATCAGTAACATATAACATCAAGTGCTTTATCATCACTAAATGCTTTTTCATTCAGCAATATATTTGGCTTTCACAGAAACTTTTCGATTGAACAAAGAAGTATTATTCCCAATATACAGACTGAGGGCCGATAAGTAGCATGTCATAACAAAGACACAGCAGAGCCAGGATAGGAAGCTGAAGTTTTGGAACTCTCCAGTCTACAATGATTTAAGGATTTCAAATACTTGTGTCACTGCTGTAAAATTGTCTTTAAAAATCTCAGCGAATCACTCACATGTGCACATACCCCTTAAGAAACTGTAAGTGCAAATAGATTAAAGTAACTGTGTAATATTTAAACTGTGTAATATTAAAGTATGTAATATTTGCTGAGCATGCATTTAATTAATAGTTCAATATAATTTCATGGAAATAATTTTATGTCTAAAATTAAGCATCTCTCTTTCAGAAAAGAAATCAGAGAAACAGTAAGTATGCAAAATAATGTTTTAACATGATAAAGAAACACTCAAAGAAACTAACAAACACTCTGGTTAGGTATTTCTTTTCATTTATCACTTTTTGGGCTCACCTGAGTTCAATCAGCTTTAGGAAATTTCAGAATCTTGATTATAGTTGCTTAAAAATGATAGATCTGTTTAATAAATGATAGATAATAGTAGGTATTACATGACATTGTATCGTATCTTCCCAGGGGATTGTCATTTAATTTATATGACAGAGAAAGAAAGAGTGCACTTTCTCTCAAGTCTTTGTTCTCTCCTTCCAAAGAGGGAAGATGTCTCTGGAGGTAGCTGCAAGGCCAGGGACTATATTTATCTAGCTTTGAAAGGTTGACTGGCTGTGACACTCATCATGTCAACTCTAGATCCCTCACTTCCAAAGGCCTCTTCTAAAGCTTTGCACCTCATTTTTTATTGGTTGCATATATATATATATATACATATATGTGTATATATATATATATATATATATATATATATATATATATATATATTACTTTTAAAAGGAGGTGTGTAAAATTCAGAAACTGCAGTATTTGATAATTTCAGCTCTCTTTTAGACCCAGATATGGCTAAGATTAGTTTTCATCAAGAGATAGTGAATGAAAGTGTGCTTGCACTTCTGAGTTGGGACTTTTAAGAAATGAAATATGTTTCTCCATGATGTTCTTCTCCCTTCTGCTAAATAAATTCAAATGCTCAGGGCATCTATCAAGCTAAATTATTATAGGGCACAGAGATTCACCAACAGTAGGAACACCCACATTGCATTGTTATGCTATCAAGAGATACATTTTATTCTTTCATGCCCATGAAATTTGCTGTTTACTTGTTGTAGGAGCTGGTGTAACCCTAACTAATGAAGGCCATGATTATTTGAGGTGGGGTCAAAGTTGCCTTCCAAAGTTAAATTAGGTGGATTAAAACCTACCCCACATTAGACTTCAACAAAGGCACTCATATATTTAGAAAATGTTTTAAGGAATAAGTATTTAATTATAAAATTACAAATTTTATTATTAAGCTTAACACAAAAGATAGACTTCCTTTTCCTTTACACAATATGGCCAGCATAGAAGAATTAATGTCTACAGTAAAGAAGATTGTGTATTTTTTAACACAAGGAAACACAAGGAAAGTAAGGTATAATAAAAACTCATGTCTTGTTCAAAATCCCTTAGTTACCAAGTGGGGAAATTTCACATGAATATTCAATTGTATTCTATAAGTAATAAGACATGATAAAATGAAGCACTGGTAGAAATATTGTTATTTGTTGTATGCTATAAGGCAAACACAAAGTTCTTGGAGAATGGCAGACCCAAGTTTGAAAACAGGTTTTACTTCTCACAATGTGTGTCCTTAGATGAGGTTCTTTATTAGTCTCTATGCTTTTCATCTTTACCTTATTTGTGGAAAAATGTCCCGTTAGCCTTTCTGTTCTCTTTGTTGTTGTTTTTGATGGTAATGATAATGATGCGTATGTGTACATGCATGTGTGCGTACGTACAAAAGAGGGTGAGAGAAGAGAGAGAATGAGAAAGAGAGAGAGAGAGAGAGAGAGGAACATGATCAATTTGTCATGCGTTGATACAGGACTTGAAATGTAGTAAGCCTCAATACAGGACAAGGAATTTTTTCCCCCTTAAACTCATAAAGAGTTTAAGTGTTATATAAATATTTATTTGGCTCTTACACATTTATGTCAACAAAGAAAAGTAAAGTCATCAGATTGCCGTCTCATAGCAGAGTTTGGAAATGTGGGGTTTCATGCTTTTTAGAGCCAAACAACACACAAAAGGACAGCCTGACTTTCAGGGGACATGCTTGAAGGAAGCAACCTCCTCTGCCTATATCATGGCAGTGTTTATGATCAAAAGACAAGTAACTTGCATAATATTATAGGGAAAGGATCAACAAATTCTGCTCTGTGACATGCGAAGAAAGTGCTTCATAATATTAACAGAGAGACAAAGTAGAGATTGGGCATGCTATTCAGCTGGAAGAACATACATACATGAGTACCACTGAGGCATGGATGTATCCAATGGGCTGAGGAAGGATTGAGAAGATATAAAGACCAGAGCAGAATGTAGTTATCTTCACTCTCCATGAAAGTGGCAACTGGAGTCATGTCAAGGAGGCTGTGAAGAAACCCAGATAAAAGACAGATACTGAGTAGGAGGCAAGAGAACATGGATCAGGTGGTGAACACAGTTCCCTCCACCTGGAAAGTCATTCTCTTTCTCTCTCATACTCTGCCTTCAATTATTGCTCAAGGGCCACCTCCTTCAGGAAGTCTCTGTCGACCACAGAGGCTGAGCTCTGTGGCCCTTATCTGAGTATTCCTTGCCCTGAGCTCCTCTATTGAAGCACTTCTTTTTCTACATGAGAAATGTATTACTTGAATTTGTTCTCTCACATGTGGATCAAATATAGTGTCTGGGAGCATGGAGGGAGACATGAAATCAGATAGGGATCTGGGAATCTTAAGACTAGATGAAACTGTATTTAAGAGGTGGAAATGGAAAATATCTGGATTAAGAGTAATGAGGAAAGGAATTCACACAAGCAAACACAGTGCAGGGAAAGCTCAGGTGTTGGAAAGCACAGGGAGAATATAGCAAGTTTTTAAGTATAGTTTGTTCATAAGGCAAGTGAGGGTGATGAACCAGAAAGCCACTTGAGGAAACGTAAGTCCTATTGTTTAGAACTATTAATTCTAAACAAGACTTTAGATACTTACTTTAAAAGAAATAGTAAATCTCAGATTTTTTTTTCAAATGTAAAAGACACAGGTCAGAGCTAAGCTTCTAAAAATGACTGGCAATGATGGATGGATAAGTTCCTGAAAAGATTTTCTGCAATAGGGAAAACTCTTGTGTTGGGTAAAAGAGATCATGAATACTACTAACTCAAGTCATTAGGAAATAGTTTACTCATTTCAGTGGGTGGGGGGATTTAATCAGGGTTAATGCAAACAACCTGTATGTTTAAAAGGAGACACGAGCCGGGCGTCGTGGCGCACGCTTGTAATCCCAGCATTCGGGAGGCTGAGACCAGAGGATCCGGGTTCGCGGCCAGCCTCAGCGGCCTAGTGAGGCACTCTGCAACTTAGCGAGACCTGGTTTCAAAATAAAGAATAAAAAATAGGGCTGGGGGTGTAGCTCGGAGGTAGAATGCCCCTGAGTTCAATCCCCAGTATCGCAAAAAAAAAAAAAAAAAAAAAAAAAAAGGAGACACGAAATACAAAGTGTATCTTTGAAATGCGGCCTATTGAGTTAACTCAGAGTCTTGCCATCTGCTAAAGGCAAATTCTGTTTTTGCCAAATATATCTTGCTAATAGTATTCATTCATGACCTTGCATTGCTAAGTGTGTACTAGGGAGTGCAGGTAAATTTATGAAGATAGACTATGTTAAAAGCAAGAAGTGTTGAAATATCCAACTCCATGACACTCTGCTTCTCTCCCCATACATTCTCTGCTTAAGATGTATAATTATAATAAAGAATAAAGGTATCATTGTCTTTAAAGTAAATTTAACTTTTATTTTTTAGAAATGTTCAGTTAGATTCTAAATCAGAAAGGCTCCAATGGGTAATAGCAAATGGGGATGGCAAATATTTGGATCTAATGTTTTGGGTTTACAATTAAGCAATAAGGTGTAAGACAAGGGTGTGCTACTTTCAGATAACACACTTCTTGGAAAGTGTTGTGAGGCATAAGGGGCAAATTAGAGACTCCAATGATCTGGGAAATGTGTTATCTCTCTGCAGCACAACTCTCAGAATGTATTAATACCACATACATCACATTAGTTGCACTGGTTGTATATGGATTGATTGTACTTTGTAAAACATATGTTCAAAACATGTCTGCTCTTGTGAGCTGGCAATGGCTGTGGATTTGGAAGCATCAGCCTTGACATTCATTATCAATTGTTAGGTGAATGACTGAGACTTCAGCAAAGGAACATTGTGAGCTTTGGGAGATGTGTGTCCAGGGAGCTGGAGACCACCTCTCATGACTTTCCTGCACATTTCAGTTCAGCTGTTTTAGAGACTACCTTCACTTAGCACTTCTATGTTTTTTTTTTTTAATTATTTTGTTGTTGTTTTGCAGTGCTATTGATGGAGCCCAGGTCCCCCTATACGCTAGGCAAGTACTCTACCAGTGAGCTACATCCCTAGTCCCCAATTTGACATTTTATATTAATAAAAATGAATGGAGTAAGGTAGTTTTAAACTAATTTTTAATGTGGAATTTTTTCCTTCTATATCATTTTGCCTGATTTTTATAACT
The DNA here is from genome assembly GCA_004027655.1 of Graphiurus murinus. Lineage (NCBI taxonomy): Eukaryota > Metazoa > Chordata > Mammalia > Rodentia > Gliridae > Graphiurus > Graphiurus murinus. Next base: position 71,894 of record PVLC010001271.1, on the reverse strand, counting down.
AGGCTGCCAGTTACTGTTTGCATTTGATTGACGGAACGTGATATCTAGTTCAGCCAACATCAAGCACCTCGGCACTTCATCCTGGAAGATGTTTCGGTAGTTAAAGAGCCTGTGTTGGACAAAGAATCCTTTAAAGCTGGCTCTTTCTTTCTCCTAGTGAGTACCACAGTGAGACGCACCAGGAGAAAAGAATGATCCATCTTTAATCTGTGCTGCTGAGGGAAATCAAAGGGAGTGAATTAAAACCAAGAGTAGCTTCTTATGCTCATTGGAGAGCTTTTTTCTCTGCTCCATTTGATATAACAAATAAGATCATCAAAGTAAGTCAAGCACAGGTTCAGAACCCGCTGCTCCTTGACCTGGGTTTCCTCCCTGCTTGCACAACCTCCCCTGGAATTTCTTGTGATGTCAAATCAGAAAGCTACATGAAGTGCTCACACCCTAGGAGCAGAGAGGGGATTTTATTTTTAGATACCTTGGCTGCGACTCTAGTAAAATAATATCAAGTTCTTTTATAGCTATATCTCAGAGTTTTGATAAATCTGCTGCATTTCAAAGCACAAAAGGGGTGAAATTCAAAAAACAAAAAAACAAAAAAATTCTCTCCAGAATGCCTCCAGCCAGGAGGTCATCTTAAGAATATCTGTGGAGTCCCACTGGCAAAGTGCCAGATGGTGTTCACTGCTGGAAACTATTGGGAATTTCAACCCACCCAGTAGACATGTATCTCCAGATGTATTACATAAAATGTTTCATAAGATAAGTATTATGTTCATTATAATTTGGAAGCACTTATAGCATCTAGGATGATTGGGAGAAAAACACCTTTTTTCCTATGTCCTATGTGCCTTAAAACTGACACTCTTTTTTAATACTCTGATAATGCTATTTCAATTAAAAATTAAACAGAAGTGGTGATAATATAATTATCAACATCAATATTAATAGTAATATTAAGAAAAGTTCAGTATAGTAAATGGATTTTTTGTTATTTCTCAATTTAAACTTTCTTATCCTCATTTTTCCATACTATTTAGAGTTTGTGGATCTGGAAAAAGGCTCACATATATGCATAGATTTTTCAGTTAGGCTGGTTAGAGTTACATATTTAGAAATGAGAAGTAGAAATTGTGAGTTAGACAAAAAAGGGAAAGATATTGGGAACTAAGTCAGTTTTAATCATGTATTTATTTATTTATTCATTCATTCAATAAATTTTAATTGTATGTCTACTATATACCAAGCGTTCTTCTAGGGACTAAAAGTACAGTGATGACTTTCTAAATGAATCTTTTATATTTTACATAAATAATTTTTTCATAAAATGTACATTTTTACATAAAATTTCTAACAAATTATTTTAAATATGTAAACTTACTTAAAGCATATTTAAGAGATGCAATATGTATTTGTTGAGCTTTGTGCTAGAAATTACAGAAACTATTGATACTGACCATATCTATCTGCCTTCCATAATCACAGAATCCAACAAGAAAAATAAAGCTGTCAACTCAATAGTCATAATACAGTGAAAAATATGGCCCCGAATGAAAGTAACCATTGAGTGCAAGTAGATAGAAGAGAGAGGTCCTATCATACTCAAGGACACAGGGAGGCTTTGGATGCACAGAGTGAAAGATAAACAACAATCAAAATGAAGGAGACTACAAGTGCTTTTGCAGGGAGACTATGCTTTGTCTGAAGCATAGTAAATATGGACAATATTGGAAGATCCACTTAAGCAAGGCCAGCAAGGTTCTCATTATGAGAATATACAAATGACAAGTTAATGGATTTATATTATGCTGTTACTAAATGGTCAATAGTGAAATCTTCTGAGGAAGGTAGTGTTTTGATCAAAGTACTGTTTAAAAAAATAAATCTAGCAGATTACAATATCGGGGCAGAAAAAAAATGCAATCAAAGCCAGGTACGGTGGGTGTCACACACCTATAATCCCAGTACTTGGGAAGCTGAGACAGGAAGATCACAGGTTCAAGGCCAGCCTCAGCAACTTAGTGAGACCTTGTTTCAAAATAAAAATAAAATAAAGCACTGGGGGTGTAGTTCATAGGTAGCATGCCCCTAGGTTTAATTCCCAGTGCATCCCCTCCCCCAAAATGAGAGCAGAGTGAACTACCTGACTTCTTGTACTTGTAATCCAAACACCTCACAACAGAGTAACTGTCAGGTCAGACTAGGGAGAGGAGAGACTAACACCTGTAATACCCCCCTCACCCGCTCTCTGTAACACTCCTAACCTGCAATACCTCCACCCACCTGCTCCCTGCAACAGCAGCCACAGCATTGAGGGCGTCTGTGGGGAGGCTCTGTGTTGCATCTTCAGGGAGAAAAAGCAACAAGAAAAAAGGGTGGGGCTAAATGAGGCAGAGACAAAAAGAATAACTACTTAGGAACGTGACGAGTGAGTGAAAAAGATGAGAAACTAGCAAAGCCGACGAGTGAGAAAAAGCTTCTGAACTTGGCAGCACCTCGGCAGTCAACACCTACACCACTCCCTTTTATGAAACATCCCTTTTTTGGGATTTCATCTCTTTCATCATCTATGTCTCCTAATATTTCCCCTACCACCTCTTTCAATAGCTCTTTGATGGATGCCCCTCTGTCAGTATTTTATATTAGAATGCTTTGGTGCTCAGAAAAGCATGGAAGTGAGGCTAGAAACGTAAATCCTGTCACAGTCTGCAACTTTAGGTGGTTGGCACTAAATTCCAGTTTCTGGACATACCATTCTTTAAATTATTGAATTGCCTTCAAGTTATTTACTCATTATTAAACACGGTGTTAAAGAGTCAATTATCTTAATTTTCGTCAGTGGCAAAAAACGGTCATGATGCAACTCTACAAACGAAAGCCCACAGATGTCAATTAAAATCACAACACAAGCAGAGAATCATTACTATTTTTTATATGTGTGGTTTTGCCCTTTCTGAGGAAGCGCTGCCATTCTTCCTTTAATCATTATATTTCACGCTAAGCAATGAACCCAGATTGAGCTGTTTTACTGACAAAATTGTACAGTTCAGACAAAGCCAATTTTCAAAGTGGCATTTCGAGAAGCTGAACTCACCATTTTTAATAGATCAGGGCACTGGGGCCATAACTCTCATGTTTAAGAAGAAAGACTACTCTGTAGTACAACTGCTCTTTATTTTAATTTGTGCCTGAGATGCTTTGTGAAACACAAGGTCATTTAAAATTAGGAAGAAGACATTTTTTCCATCCTTTCCATTTCATCATATGCAATTTTTGATCACAATGTAGCTTGCTTGCTTAAAGCTGCAAATCTTTAAAATTATGGGGTTTGTTTCCAGCCTGCTGAGAGGGAAATTAGATATAGAACTTCTGTCTCCTGTTAATGTTAATGGGAGTTGCATGTCTAATTCCCTTAGAAGCTCAGACAAATGTATGCTTATGAGTCAGCATTACTGGGTTTTCTGGGTCTTTACCCTTTAAAAGTGTCATTATTCTGAATAATAACCAATCCCTCTGGTTACTTCAAATCAAGCCCCAGCTACTGAGGTAGGAATCTCTGGGATTTTAGCTCTCACAAATAACCTGAACTCTCTTCTAATGTGAATATACCCATATGTTGGGTGCCTTTGTCCTTTTGGAATAAAATCAAACTCCAAAACTGTTCACTTTTTATGTTTCTACCTCAAAATTTTACATATGGGGGATTATTACTCTTCAGGCACTGAGATAATTTGTAGTGTTCATTAAAATTATGTTGTTTTATTTAAATGCTAGGATATTTATTAACTTTTTCTATTCATGTTCTCAGATTATACTACTTGCTCTTATATTTATTGATGAGTAATTATTTTGTGTATTTTATGCCACAAATAGAGAAAGATTTTTTTGTAGATGTTTTCCTTCCTTCCTTCCTTCCTTCCTTCCTTCCTTCCTTCCTTCCTTCCTTCCTCCCTCCCTCCCTCCCTCCCTCCCTCTTTGTGCTGGGGATTGAACTAAGGGTCATTCTACCTCTGAACTACAACCTCACCTTTTGTATTTTTTTATTTTGAAGCAGTCTCACTAAGTGGCTAAGGCTTACCTTGAACCTATGATCCTCTTGTTTCAGCCTCTCGAGTACTGAGATTACAGTGGTACACGACCACATTTGTCTTGAAGATGATGTTTTCAATGAGGGGATTAACATTAACCAGAATTTCAAGCTGAGCATGGTGGCCCATGCTTGTAATCCCAGTGCTTGGGAGGCTGAGACTGGAGGATCTGGGTTCATGGCCAGCTTCAGCAACGTAGTGAGGCCCTCCACAACTTAGTGAGACCCTGACCCCAAAAGCACAAGCAGCTCAAAGGAAGATCAATATATGGGATTGCTTTAAACTGAAAAGCTTCTGCAGAGCAAAGGAAACTATCAAGAACCTCAACAGAGAGCCTACAGAATGGGAGAAAATTTTTGCCAGTTACACTTCAGATAGAGGTCTAATATCTAGTATATACAAAGAACTCAAGAAAATCGCAACTAAGAAAGCAAATAACCCAATCAAAAAATGGGCAAAGGATCTAAATAGACACTTCACAAAAGAAGAAATACAAATGGCCAATAAGTGTATGAGGAAATGTTCCGCATCATTGGCAATCAGGGAGATGCAGATCAAAACTACCCTGAGATTTCACCTAACTCCAATCAGAATGGCAATCATAAAAAACACGAACAACAACACCTGCTGGAGAGGGTGTGGAGAAGTGGGAACCCTAATACATTGTTGGTGGGAGTGCAAACTTGCGCAACCACTGTGGAAAACAGTATGGAGGATCCTCAGACGAATGGGAGTGAATCTACCATATGACCCAGCAATTCCACTACTGGGTATATACCCAAAAGAATGGAAACCAAACTATCAGACCGATGCATGTGTATCAATGTTTATAGCGGCTCAATTCACAATAGCCAAACTGTGGAAGCAGCCAAGATGTCCATCCACA
>PVLC010001271.1:0-66823 GCA_004027655.1 Graphiurus murinus | reverse complement strand
TAAGAAGAACAAAATCATGTACTTTGCAGGGAAGTGGATGCAACTGGAAAACATCATGATAAGTGAGATTAGCCAGTCACAAAGAGTAAAGAAGCATATGTTCTCTCTAATATGCGGATGCTAGGGAGAAGATGGGGCATAAGAGGGTCTGCAGATGAAAAGGAGAGATCCTTGATAAGCAAAGAAGGTGTTTTAACTGAAGGGATTGGACGGGGGCGGGGGGGAGGGAGAGCACCCTAAGGCACATGATGTACTTACACAATTATATCAAGATCACTCACTGAACTGAACTTGAGAGGAAGAGAGGGCGAGGGAGCGGGGTGGGAATTGGGGAAAGGGTCAGATGAGAAATGTGTGCACATTTGTCTATATCAATTTGTACCTAACAAAAATGTATATATACAAAGCACGAATTATTACAATAAAAAAATAAAATAAAATAAAAAAAAATAAAGAATAAAAAATAGGACTGGGGATATAGCTCGGAGGTAGAATGACCCTGGGTTCAATCCCCAGTACTGCCAAAAATAGAAAATAAGAATTTCAAAGATACCTAATTGGTACTTTTTCTTTTAATCAAAGATTCTATTTTTTATCTGCCAGAATAGAAATAATTGAAAAATATTTTTAAAAGAAAAGTTTATGCTATATAAACTTTGCTAAGTGTTATTGCTATCACAATAAGACAGATATTTCTTATAACTTTGTTATTCAAAGTTTGACCTCACCTGGGAACTTGTTAGAGATACAGAATCTCGTTCTTATACCGGCCCTTCTCAATCTCCACATTACCAAGTCCCACAGGTGACTTTTCTGTACATAGAGTCTGACAAACACTGTTCTATAATCGTTAAATAAACTTTAAGTGCTCTGAGATCATGTTTTTGATGCTATCATTTTTTCATAACTCATTTGCTATAGAAATCCATGACCATGCATTAGGCTATAGAAATGTACTTTTCCTCATAAATATACACATTTTTCCTTATAACATAGAAAGGGCTCTTATAAAGCATTTGGAGTCTTGATTAGTATATATTCTAGAAACATGTAAATGAATATAGTTGACTTGCCAGATAATAAGTTATTTATTATAATAATTCTCAGGGTTTTTGTGTGTGTGTGTGTGCGTGTGTGTGTGTGTGTGTGTGTGTGTGTGTGTGTGTGTATGTGTGTGTGTTATGCTGGGGATTGAACTCGAGGATTTTCTACCACTGAGATATACCCCCAGCCCAATTTTACTTTTTTTTTTTATTCTCAAGACGTCTTCACTAAGTGGCAGAGGGCCTCACTAAGTTGCTGAGGCTGGCAAAGAGCCTGTGATTCTCCTGTCTCAGCTTTCCAAATACTAGGATTACAGGTGTGCACTAACATGTCTGGCTTGGTTTTCAAATTTAAGATGCTCAAGAATAGCCTTCAAGTTTATAAAATGTATAGTCTTGGGACCAATCCTAAACTAATACATTAGAAATATCTAAGATATTTAATAATCCAGGAATCAGAATTTTAAAAATTTCCCCAGATGATGTAAAATTTCTCTTAACAATACTTTGAGAAAAATTTTCTAATGCCTAGCTTATATATCAAGTTTGTCTTTTCATTTTTGAGCTGCATGGCATAGTACAGAGTCATCAAAATTTTTCATTTTGTAGTTAAGAGAAGAAATATGGGAAAATAGAAATAATGCTATTTGGTTTTGAAATATTTCATTTGCCTGATAAAAGTATCAGTTTATATTTATCTGACTGAGGACTAATTGTAAAATACAGTTTTAAAAAGGTATAGCCAAAGTTTTCTCATAAACAATAGCTTATTAAAAGTAAATAATGTCATGTGTGTGGTACACAAATGTAATCCCAATACTTGGGGATGCTAAAACAAGGGGATTACACATTCAGAACCAGCCTTGGAAACTTGTTGAGGGCCTTGGCAATTTAGTGAAACCTTATTTCCAAAAAACAAACAAACAAACAAACATCAATAACAACACAAAACATAGGGCTGGGGGTATAGTTCATAGGTAGCATGCCTCTGGGTTCAATCAGTATCATACACACACAGAGAAATAAAAATAAATAATAACTTTGACATTTTACTTAGGATACTATATTTGAATATTTAAGAAATTACTATGCAGATTTTTAAAAGTGTGCCATCAAAATAAGTATTAAAATTAATATTATATTTGAACATTTGAACTGTTGAATAAATAGCAGCTCAACAACTAAAATGTCATGTTGTCAACCTGTCTGTGTCTAGGAATTATTTTCGATCAACTCAGAGTTGAATATATTAAAGATTTATTCATTCAGAAATATTATTGGAGCTATGGAAATGAGTTTATTGCTCAGGATAAGTTTATAGATCGACAAGAACATGTCTAGGACCAAACTTTTCAAAGAGAGGATACATGAAAATCAAGAGATGAAGAAATAGTTTACAGAGATGCATATGAAAATAAACAACCAGAGAAACAGAAAGAAAAGAGAACACTTTTGAAATTAAATTAGATTTCAGCCACAAAAATAAAAATTATCTTTCCCATATATTCAGGAAATGTGTGCATGTTTGTTTGTATGACTTTGAACCTCATTAAGATGTATAATTACAATGCACAATAGAAGTATGTATAAAAAACATCCTTGTAATTGACCCTCGAGCTAGAGACAATGCATAATTGAAAACAATGAATATTTACTACAAAATGTCAAAGAGCTTATCTGTTCTTATAGCCTGAGGATGCATTCAAAAGGATCACTGGGAAGGAAAAAACCTATCGACCTAAAGTGTACCAAGGACAACTGAAAACATATGTGAGCAAAATATAAGAAACTACAAATAAGTACAAGAAATTAAAGTCAAAGAAAAAAGAAATTATGAAGTTAAAATTAAATAGATATAAAACCAAAATATGAGCTTATAGATGTTTATTGAATATCAATATATTAAATATTAATTAAAACGGGGTGTGGTATCACATGCCTGTAATCCCAGTACCTGGGAAACTGGGACAGGAGGATCATAGGTTGAAGTCTAGCCCACCAACTTAACAATAAATTGTTTCAAAAATAAAAAAAATAAAGAAGGATAGGGATGTAGCTCGGAGGTAGAATAACACTAGGTAGAGATAGATGAAAGATTAGATAGATAGATGATAGATGATAGAATTTTATATATATATATGAAGATAGATATAGGTATGTAGATATGTAACTATTATTTGGTTTGCAATACATACTGAGTGAGGAAGATGTCCCCAAGATTAATTGATTACATTAAAAATATGAAGACAAGACATTGGGGGCCATATCATAATCACAGAAGTCATAGAAAATTATTGTGATCAGAAAGGACAGTCAAGTGCTTCCCAGAGAGAAGGAAATTAAGACCTGAGAAGTTCCCACTTGGTTGTGGGGCAAGGCAATTAGAAATAATAGTTGTAAGACATTTATCACAGAAGGGAATAAGGTTGCTGAGACTGAGAATTACCATGTCCAGAATCGAGGACAGTGAGTAAAAATGGACTAGTGAATGCTTTCTACTGTAATGGGGAAGGGCGAGAGAAAACGGGAGAGGGAAGGGAGCTTGTTGGTGTTTTAGCAGTGAGGGTTGGAGATGTAGGCATAAAAGTGGTGGATGGGGCAAGACCATGGAGCTTGTAGGAGGAAGGAATTGAGAGCCAGGAGGGAGAAGGAGCCCTAGAGATTCAAATACAAGAGAAACAAAAAGGGAACAAGATAGAACTGGGTGCAGTGTTGCTTGCAGGCTTGTCAGATCTTTTATAATCATTTTTATTTGTTCTGAAGTAGAAAGAAAATATATTTGCTGCATTGGAGAAGTGGATGAAGTTGGAAGTTTGATTAAAGGGGAGAAATCAGAATAGTCACACTGGGAAAAGGCAAGGGGAAACAGATGGCAGGAAGATCACAGCATAGCCAGGCCTGTGGACTCCAAGATTGTGAATCTAATATCGAGTCTGTACAGTTGTGAAGATGTTTTCATCTTTCACTGGTAAGATGGGTGAGGTTGAAGTTATCAAGGACTGAGATTTTCCAGGAAAGATTTGCCAGAAAGAAAATGGGTGAAAGAAGTTGTGTATATTGACAAAAGAAGGTTGAAAATTATAGACCACATAATCTAAATTTGATGAAGAGAGTCTGTTCACACAAAGTTTTTTTTTTTTAACTTATTGGTGCAGTGTTATTATACATCATAGTGAGATTCAAAGTGGCAGGTTTACATGCACAGGCAACATCTCTTGGTGTGGTTCCCTCCTAACCTCATCCTGCTGCCCTCTTCTCTCTTCCCATATGTGCTAATAAGATTGTTAGTGATACTTTCATATATGGATATGACATTATTTGGTTTGTTTCCTTACAAAAGCCTCCTTTTTCCCCCAGTCCTCTTTCTCCTGATCTCCTTTCACAATTCTACTGGCCTCACTCCTTATTATCATTAAGCCCCCTTTCTTTTCTGTTTTTCTCTCTAGCTTTCTCCTATGAGAGAAAACATATGACCCTGGACCTTCAGAGACTGGCTGATTTCATTTAAGCATAATGTTTTCTAGTTTCATCCATTTTGCTGCAAATGACATAATTTTGTTCTTCTGTATGGCCCAGTAAAAACTCCATTGTGTTTATATACCATATTTTCTTTACCCATTTATCTGCTGACAGACACCTAGGTTGGTTCCATAATTTGGCTGTTGTGAATTGTGCTGCTTGAAACGTGGGTATGCATGTATCACTATAGTATTCAACAAGTGTTGAAAGCCAGCAGATTTGAGCAAGTAGAAAAATTAGACTAGAATATCAAATCCATCGACCTGCTGGACTGTAAATAGTGCCTGATGATAGCAGGATTTGGAGTGAGGAAACATAGGAGCAAGTGCAAAGAAGCTGATATCTGAAGGGGCCTTTAGGAGAGGTTGAGCCAGCTTAAAGGAGGCAAGGGGCTTAGCTGTAGCTGGAGAAGGAATTTGATCTGTCTGAGTGCAAATAGAAGTGTGTATTGTCACCCTCTCTGAGTGGTGAAGCATCTGAAGCATAAGCAGTTTTTACTTGAAGAAGTGAAATTACACCCTCAGTGATGAGCCAGGATTTACTGGAGGCCAATGGATAGAATTTTTGGAAAGGAGGGTGAGGGAGTAGGTAGCTTGTTAGTCAGAGGATGGAATCCTCGTTTAGAATTTTTGCATCTATATCCAATAAGGATATTGGTCTGTAATTTTCTTGAGGGATTGTTATTTTGATTTTGGTATTAAGGTGATACTGGTCTCATAGAAGGAGTTTAGAAGGATTCCATCTCTTTGAATTTCACAGAATTACTAGTACCAGTATTTGGTTTAGTTCTTCTGTATGGGTTCTGTAGGATTCAGCTGGGAATCTGTCTGGACCTGGACTTTTTGTTGATGGAAGGCTTTTTATTGCTGTTTCTATCTCTTTGCTTGATATTGGTTGGTTTAGGTTTTCTATATCCTCTTGATTCAATTTAGGTAGGCTGTTATGTGTCTAGAAATCTGTCAATTAAGATACATTTATTGGAGTATAAATTTTTAAAATAGTTTATGACTATCCTCTGTATTAATGCCCTGTCCATGGTGGTGTCTCCTTTTTCATTTCTGATTTTAATAATTTGGCTTGATTTTCTCTCTTTCTTTTGGTAAAGTTGGTTAAGGTTTTATCAGTCTTGCTAATCTTTTCAAATAACCAGCTTTTTGTTTTGTTGATCTTTTGTATATTTTTTTGTTCTCTATTTCATTGACTTCTGCTCTGATTTTTAACTATCTCCTGCCTTCTACTGGATTTGGGATTAGTGTGTTACTGTTTTTCAAAGTTTGTTAGGTGTTTCATTAGGCTAGTTATGACTTTCTTTTTCTTTTAAATGTGGGCACTCAATGCTATGGTCAACATCATTAGCAGTTAGGGAGATGCAAATCAAAACTACACTGAGATTCCATCTAACCTCAGTCTGAATGGCAATCAAGAAGTCAAAAAACAATAAATGCTGCCAAGGATATGGGGAAAGAGGAACTCATCTACATTTCTGGTGGGATTTCAAATTAGTCCAACTTCTATGGAGATCAGTATGGAGATTTCTCAGAAAACTGGGAAAGGACCTACCATATGATTGAGCTATACCACTCCTGGGTATCTTTCCAAAAGGACTTAAATCAGAATGTTATAGTAATACATGCGTATCCATGTTTATAGCTGTACAACTCACAATAGCCAAATTATGGAACCAACCTACGTGTCCAACCACAAATGAAGAAATTGCAAAATTATGGGATATATACACAATGGAATTCTACTCATCAATAAAGAAGACCAAAATTATGTCATTTGCAGGAACATGGATATACCTGGAGAATGCCAGTCACAGAAAGTGAAGAATCTTGTGTGTCTTTCAGATGTGGACGCTAGGGAGTAATTGAGATACCAGAGGAACTCTAGATAATGGAGGAGAAACGATTGTGGAGCCAGGGAGATGGTCTAGAGGAAGTAGCAAGGGGAAGAAGAATCAACGAAGGAATCTTTTTCATTGACATTTTGCATGTATGTGAGAATTCCAATGTCAATCTCAATATCCTGTACAGGGAAGGAAGGAGTCCAGAGGGAGCCTGGGGAAAGCTCACCAAGTGCTGTGTGCATGTGTGTCACCATCACTATGAATTGAATTATGATGTGAGACTATAATGGGCCAATAAAAGTATAAGAAAAAGGTGTCATTGTGAAAATTTACCACTATAACAACCTCATGTAAATTGAGTATGAACTGTCTATGGTGAAAACAATTTTATTAAGTAAAAAGATGTGAAGAAATGAAAAATCATCTCAGATGAATCAGTATTCCTTCTGTTAAACTGAACAATTTACAATTTGATAAACTGGGAAGGACACCAGAACCTGCATTCTAACAGAGAATGAGACCACTTGCTTGTGAAACTGAGATGTGTGTTTGAATTTATATAAATAAAGGCATGTGGATCCATATAGCTTTTTACCAATTTTTTTTCTCAGTTGGGTAGAACAGTGCTTATTCTCAAGGGAGGGGAAAGTGAACACAACATTTTATAGCCTATTACTAAGAAGCCACAAACTCGATCCACTTTATTTATTTATTTTTATACCTTTACTGCTGCATTATAGTCTTATAGTCTCACATCATAATGTAATTCAGAATGATAGTGACATACGTGCACACAGCATTTGATGAGTTTCCCCCTTGATCTTGTTTATAAACCAAGAGAAAAAGATTATTAAAACTGAAGTATTTGTCCTAAAATGCTTCTCCTTGATACACTGGCTAGGAGAAGCAGGTCCCCACAAGATCTAAATATGAGAAGAAAGCCACACAAATAAAATACTTAAAATGTTATATTTGTGCAAGTCAGAATTATTTTAACAGTGCCCATTAACTGTTGGCATGTGTGGCTATTTTTTGTCCAGCTCAAAGGCATTATTGCAAAAAAAATCATCTGGCAGATGTGCTGCTTGGCTTACCAAATTGGTAAGCGCTGGAAGAGATTTATATATTGCAAAATTAGTTTCAGCCCAGGTAAGAGTGAGTTTTGTTTTTTCAAATCAGAAAAACAAACAAATATAGAAACTGCAGTTACAAGATAAAAATAATGAAGTATAAGAAATTACAAGTTAGATGGGACCTCTGGTCACTGAATCCACCCACTCTCAACTTTTGAGCAAGGGGCTACAGAAGAAAAAAAATTGGGAAGTATATTAGAAAAGTCTCCTTCCCAAGCACTTGATACAAAAGGATAGAAATTAAATGTCTTTTGAAAATAATGTACATTGTTTTCTGGTTACAGCATCAGACATGGTTATTATCAAAGTAAAGAGAACAAAGAAAAGAATAAAAACCATATGTAATAACACAGCTTAATTCCATGTGAAAATAACTATGTGCAACTAAACCCAGGGTTTTCCATGGCAGTTACCTATTTGCATTCCTAAGAGAGAGAACCAGGCAGAGGGAAGGCACCTAAATTTGGGATGATATAGCAAATATAGGGAAAAGAATTACATGACTCAGCAGAGCAGTGAAAGTCCTCAAATTCTTCCCTGATTCCTATTACAATCACAGGCAACCTTGGGTGTAAATGGAAACAAAAATCATAGAAAAGAAGGGAGTAATAAAATAGAACTAAAGGTACTAAATATAAAGGAGAACAGAAAGAAACCTGTAGATTACCTTAAATTTTTAAAAGCTAAATACAGTAATTTTAGGCAAAAAAAAATCAAAGGCAAAATATTGTGATTGAGAAAAAAACATATAATCATAAATAAAAAATACATTGAAAGCAGTTGATTGAGATGGAGTAGACATCTGTTGTTTTTTCCAATCTTACATCTGTTACTCCAAATTTTCTTTGAAGAAGGGTCCAGTGTCCACCTTTCATTCAGAGCAGGATTGCTTCTATCACCAGCTCCAGGTTTTGGTATATGACCTAAGATAATAAATAATTTATTCTACTTAAACTTCCACTCCAGCCCCAATAATTCCTTCAGAAATTAGGCATGTGAATCAATTTAGGTTGATAGGAATCAGGCCAGGACTTTTATCAATATGGTTGGGAAATACTGCTTCTTTCTGCTGAACTTGTACCAAGTAGACATAAATCTCTAATTCTGAGGAGCCACCACAAAGAGTCCACCATACTGAAATTGAAGCCAACAGAGATCATAAGATAGTTGTGCTCCTTGAACTTAACTTTTATGCATCTGACACTATCCATGGGCTTTATAATTACATAACCCCCCGCATTTCTCCCCCCCCCCCATACCATAAAGCAGCTAGAAGAAGATTTTAAGTTATTTTCAACCAAAACAACTCTGGTACTCTTTTATCCTATATGAAGTGAATACCAATAAATTTTCAAATTCTACATGCAGGGAAAAATAAATTATCAAAATACATTTACAAAAACCTAAAGAGATGAAAAGATAATCATACTTCCCACATGTACCCATTCTTTCTGGTGAAATTCACCAGACCAGAGTAGTTTACAGATGAGTTCTTTCTGCTCTTTAAGGAATGAGTCATCTTGGCCTGGAGCAAAGCCTTTCAAATATGGTAGCCTCTGGCTACATGTGGCTACTGAGCAATGCTCAGCCTGAATTTAAATGGAGTGCACAATGAATTTTGCAGACATAATATAAACAGGGAATATAAAATTTTAATACCTTTCATGTTGCTCACATGTTGAAATGTTAAAATTTTAACATATTGATTTAAATAAAATGTATTATTTAATTTTTGTATTTCTTTTTATCTTTTAAAATATGGCTGAGAAAAGTTAAAAACTATCTATGTGGCTTGCATTTTTAGTTTTGTTGCATGTTTATTTTTATTTTTGTTCTATTTATATTGGATTGCATTTTTTTAGAATATATAAACAAGCAAATTTAAAAGCTAATAAATAAACAGTATATTTTTTCTTTATATTTATATTTTGATGATGATTTTGATTGTGTATCTATCACCTTACTATACACACCATAATAAGTACTGAAACAGATGAATATTGACTTTGTAAATATGAACCACTATCTTGGGTCTATTGTATCCAGTATAAGTTTAAAAATATGCAAAAATTGACTTGTCATTGTGGAAACAAACTCACTGACATACATGGGTAGATCTCCAGGCACGACTTGAGTCAAAGCTCAATTAACCTCACTAGGTCCATGCCATGGCCTGAGATTGCCCTATTCTCAAGCACTGACCAGTTGCCATTGACTTCTGTCCTGGAGTAGAGCACCACCAAACCCAGCAGAAATGAGTTCTGCTAGATCTCAGTCAAGATCGAGGAGTCATTCTCTAACCTTGGCTTAAACTAAGTCACCTCCATCTTCTGTGGATGAGAACAGAAGACTAACTTTACGTTCAAATATAAAACTTAAGACCTTGTAGCAGGGACTGGTAGTAGTTCCCTAATACATGCTTCCAGTTTTTCAGTAGTGGGACCCTAAATTCTGCTAGACATAATAAGTAACCATCATATTTTCCATAGTCCATTCTACTCACCTTATAGTTAGGGAAGGGCAGGTGATACAGTGGTGGCTAGTGGGATGTTATGACTTCTGCAAAGTTTTCTTAAAAGAAATGAGCATCCTTCTTCACCCTTGTTTCTTTCCTTTAGGCTAAAATGTTTATGATGAAATGTGTATGTGACAGCTGATCTCAGGTAGATTCCTTTGACAATAATGTGTGTGTGTGTGTGTGTGTGTGTGTGTGTGTGTGTGTGTATAGGATCACAGGACTGTATGATCAAAGAAACCTAAAAGTCCAGGTAATTATGCAACTTACATGTTAGACTGGGTTGGATGACATAAGAAACATAAATTAATATCTTCTTTTAGCTACTATTTATTTTGGGTTTTCTGCCATTCAAAAATTAACCTAGTCTTTACTGATAAGATTCCAAACTATTATTGTTTAAGATTGAGGTCATGAATTTTTGGATAGCTACTAACATTAAAGAAAAATGTAAAGCAAATTTTACTCACAGCTTTAAAAATAAATATTTGTTTTTATTTTCTTTTTTCCCTGCATATTTTCTGTTTTTCTTTATGTTAGTGCTTTTATTATAGTGTAGTTTAATATTTAAAAAATTCTAATGTTCAGTAGTATATTGATTACTTAAGTAATTCTGTATTTTGGATCTAGAATATCTACCAAAATTCATCTTAGAAGGCTTGGTTCTCATCTTGGTACTACTGGGAGGTGGTGGAAAATTTAAATACTGGAGCATAGTGGGAAGTCTTCTGGTCATTGAAGGTATGTCCATGAAAGGAGCAGTGGTATCCCACCTCCAATTTCTCTTGCACATCCTCATGAGGTGAAGGGCTTTGCCCCATCTTGTACTCTGACCGTAATGAGCTGTCTCAGCTAAGCCCAAAAGCAATGAAGCCAAATGACCATGGACTGAAAGCTCTGAAATTATGAGTCAAAGTAAACCTCTCAAGTTGATTATTTTGATATTTTGCTGTAGTAATAAAGTTGACAAACACAGAAAGTATCATTCAAACTATAATATTTCAGATTTCCTTTAAAAAGTAGCTTATTATTGCACAATTTCAAAAGCATTGGCTTGATTATCAACCTCCATACTCATATTTTTGTTCTATTTTTAATATATTCATTTTTGCAGTTACTAAATTAATGCCAAGGTTTCTCTCTGGACATGAGGTTTCATTATTTAAATGAAGATTTATACTGACAAAATCTTTCTCTTAATTTTGATAATATCACAGTTATCTGTAAAACATGTATGAATTTAAGATGTATTTGCACATAAATAAAAATTTAAAATACATTTATTTCCATTAATTTGAATAAGAAACTATATTCAACTATATTTGTAATCACATATTTTGTTATCCACTTAGAAAAGAATTCAGGAAAAAGAAGGATTAAAACAGTTGCTTCATTAAGCTAGTGTTAAATAGGCTTAGAGAAATATATTTTCCAGCAAGGAAAGAATAGTGATCCAGGAGAGTTGAAAGGAATAGTAGAGAAGAATGAATAAAAGTACATGGAAAAGGAGTTCACGGTCAAAGTATCCTACAAGACCAGGTTATCAGTGATATGAAATATCCCAGAAAGGTGAGCATAAAGCTTAAGAGGAAAGAGAATCATGTTGATTAGAGAATTGAGTCTGGAGGAGGCTGCAGCAGCCCATAGATAAATGAAAGGAAGTAAAGAGGAGATTGGAAAGAGATTAAGAGCTATTTAACAGGAAATTTGGTAACAGTCCTGGTCTGTACTCATTGCCAACGTAAGGTTAAAAATCTCATCAATGTGATTTACCATTCCAAGGAGGAATGGGCCACTGGAATGGGACTTAGAAAAATAGTAGGGGAAAAAAAAAAAAAAAGGAACAGTTTTGTCTTTATCAAGTTGGTAATGAGAGAGTCACAAATACTCTCAATTAAATCAATAAGGAAGTTCAGAGGGGGATTAACATTCTGGGGTGAACACATCCCTCAATGGTAGTAGCATTCTATACACATTAAAAGTTCTCAGAATGCCTACCAAATACTAAGACTTGTCTTGATCTTTGAAGATGGTAGAAAATGTACATTATGGTGAAATGATTTCAAATCATGAAATAAATTAACAATATTAAGAGACAGAGAAACAAATATTATTGAATAAAAGTTCTCCTTTAAACTTTTGTCTTCTGAAAATGAGTTCTAGTTTGTACTACATCGATCAGGGGAAAATATAGCTCCTGTGTACTACTACAAATGTGATGACAGGGCTAGGAATGTAGCTCAGAGGTAGAGTCCTTGCCTGGGTTTAGTACCTAGTACTGCAGGAGAGAAAGGAGAGAGAGAGAGAGAGAGAGAGAGAGAGAGAGAGAGAGAGAGAGAGAGAGAGAGAGAGAGAATGGTGCTAAACTGGACCTAGTCATGTAGGTAACAGCATTTGCACCAACCCATGACAAGAACACAAGTGTGTACTTTTGTCAATGTGCAAGACCCAAAAAGAAACAGCCTCTGCCAAGTGGCTTATAGTAACTAACTCAGAAAACATGTTCCAGCACTGTCAAGGATGGAAAACCTAATTCTTACTTACAAAAATACCATTTTGTTACACATATGAATTCTGTTAGGTTTCCTGGTATGTGGAGGTATTACAGATATGTGAACTTCTTTTTCCAGGTGGTAGAGTTTTATTTCAATTCTGGCATGATCCAGGTGTTTCTCTTGCATGCCTGTGAACACACATAAAAGGTCAGTGAACCCAGGCATATATTAGAGTGGAAATATTTTTTGAATTATTGCTTTGAATTATTTTTTCAAATGTTTTATATTAGGAAGAATGTAAAATATGATTTTTAATACTTTTGCATTTTATACACTTGGATATTTTATGGAAAACTTAATTAGATTTGTATTATAATATATATTAAATAGTGTGTATGTGTGTGTAAAAATAGAGCTGTTTAATGGTTGAAAAACTTTTCTAACTTCTTTAAGAAAGTCAAGGAAATAAAAAGTGAAGAGTACATGGTTCCTTTTTCTAAGTAATTCAGATTTATGAAGGCCTAACCTCTCACTGCAACTACGCTACCCAGACTTTCAGAAATTAAGTTTGTCCTTCTTATTATCTGCTTTGAGGAATAGAAGTCAAAAGATTTCCCGTGGTATGTTCACATTTATCCTAGGTGGGTTGGGAAAGAAATTAATATACACATTCGAGAATTCCATACTATTTTATTAATGACTAAGTAGCATTTCATAGTGCTATCTGGAGTGGAATACACTTTATACAAACTAGCACCTTTGAATCTTCATGAAAATAAGACACAATTCTCCCCAAATTTATACCCTTATTAAGCCATCTATAATAGATAGCCATGTTGATTTGGCCTCATTCCTGGCTTCATTTACATACTAGTTTCCATATTCCTCAATCTTTTCTTTTTGTAAATTATGTTATCCTCACTAGTTATATATTCTCAAAATTTTCCATAAGATTCTCCTGATCAGAGTGAATTATAACTAAATTCTAAAAATGGGAAAATAAAAATAATAAAGCCATTTCTACAATTAAAAATAGGATGCTTAAGGTAATTAAGTCTACTTTCCCATGTGATAACTAAGATCTAATATCAAACTAGTTTTTCTTCTATAGTCTCTCTAAAATTGCTTGTTCCTAGTGATTGTCTTCACCGTCTTATATGCAAACTAATGCATTTTTAAAAATAGTTTAGAGATTAGAAATGGAAAACTTCTAATAGCAGGGTTATTGCACTTTAAGAGGCTAATACTTCATTGGACTTGATCACCATAGAACTTGAAGTTCAAAGATCATGCAGGAAAACCAATACAAACAAAGTAACAAATGCAACAACAACAAAAAAATCTGTCTCCAGGTCCTACTTGGTTCTCATTTTTTGCTTAGAGGCCCCACGCCTGCACACTCTCCTTGGAATATCTTGCCCTTCTTCTCTGTCTTGTCTCTCCCTTATGCCAGTCCCTTCGGCTGCCCCCTCCCACCTTCCACCCTGAAAAAAAGGTCTGTGCTATCATTTACATTTGTTAAATCTCAAGAAAAACTGGAATGAAGTCTCTTTTAAAAATTGTATTTTTTTATGTTTTTAGGCAAAAGTCTTTTTCTGGAAACTCAATCCAAAGGAACCAGCATGTGACTAGGAAGTAGGTTCTCAAGGACAATTGAACTGATTGCTAAAAGTTCTCTACAATTAGTAATTTGTTGGTTCTTCCTTAATATGCTATGAAAATGTACCATTTGGCTTCATAGAGTAATAATTGTTTGTTAATGGAAGAAAAAAATACGAAAACTAAAATAGCTTCTGTATTTCAGAAGCTTTTTACCTATATTAAACATGAGTTCAAGTTTTCTAAGATAGGGAGTGCTACCAAAATAACTGAGGAAGGGCAGAAAAATAAGAAGAAAATCCTTTATGCCTCAAAGTTCTCATTGTCAATAAAAAATAATTTATATTTATTTACCTCAAATATTTGTATAAGTTAAAGAAACAATTGTTGAAGTTTGCTTCCAAGGGCAGCTTTGTCCGAGATCTGGCTAAAAATGTAAATATTCACTGTGGGTTTTGTATCTCTTTGTTCGCCATATTGAGGATTAAACTTAGTGGCACTCCACCACCAAACTTCAATTTTAGCCCTTATTAATTTTATTTTAATATTGAGATGGGTAATCACTAAATTTTCCAGACTAGTCTTGAATTTGAGATTTCTCTGTCTCAGATTCCTGAGTAGCTGGGATTATGGTGTGTGCCACCTGCCCGGTTTGTATTGTAACAAGTCCTCTTGATGATTTGGATGTCTGCTGCAGTTTGAGGACCTCTTAGTTAAGGTAACTGTAAGTGCCCAAGTCTCAGTAGCTTAATCAATGAGAGTTCAATTCTACTTGAGTAGGAGCTCAGGGCTGGAGTTCCTCCTTGAGAGGCCATCCTCCTAGGATCAGGCCTTCTGTCTCTTGTCTCTGCCATCTGTATCATACGCCTCTACATTATCTTGAGAGTCATTTCCACTGCAGTTGCCTAAAATGAGAAAGTAACATTACTTTGAGATTTCTTTGATCACATCTAACAGCAAAGAAGTCTGGGAAATGTACAGTAGCTTTGGGCTTAAATGCATGAGGAAGCCAATATGATCAGCTGCCTGACTGCATGCAATGTGTATGCTTATATATCAAATTCTTTTGTTTTAGTTTCTCTATTGAATTCTTTTTTTTTTTAATTTTTTTTTTTTTTTTTGTGGTACTGGGGATTGAACTCAGAGGCATTCTACCTCCGAGCTATACCCCCAGCCCTATTTTTTATTCTTTTATTTTGAAACCGAGTCTCACTAAGTTGCGGAGTGCCTCACTAGGTAGCTGAGGCTGGCCTCGAACCCGGATCCTCCGGTCTCAGCCTCCCAAATGCTGGGATTACAAGCGTGCGCCACCACGCCCGGCTTCTCTATTGAATTCTATATTTTCTATTCTCATAGCTCCATTCATTTGCAACATAAGTTCATAGCTTATATATAATTTCAGCTCTCTACTGTTATATTAGATACAGTGGTGTTTCCTTAAACATTTCACTCTTAAAGATTGAGAACATCCATTTTCTTAATTTTGTCAGTTTCTGCTTTAATATCATTCTATGGCCATTCAGGCTATACAGTGGCCACAGGTTTGTAAAAGAATTTATTCAACATAAAATTTAATTTCTTTGAGAATTATTTTTATAATCTTTTATGTGGCAAGAATATAAAACTATGAAAAACACACCCTTGTATAAGATTGAAGAGCCACAGATGTATTTTTAGTGAACATTGGTATTATTTTGAACATTAGAAAGAAACGTCTTTAGACAATTTATCAATTGTATTGGTCTCTTATCTTGACTCTTCAAAGGAAGAACATTCTTTCTTTTTCCTTCAGTTTTGGATTTCTTCTAGGAGATAAAGAACATGAGTTATTCAACTTGGTCTTTGGAGAGATACAACCAAACTGGCAGATAATTTAATAATACTGCTTGACCTCTTTGTCTTATTGATTTATTTATTTACTTTTTGGAGGGGAATATATATACTGGAATGTCCTATTAAATGAAGTAATGGAATCATCCTAGGACTCTGGGTGTTTGTGTATAAATATATTGTGTGTGTGTGTGTGTGTGCGTGTGTAGATATTTGTTTGAAATAGACATTAGGATAAACTAGACACCACAGTGAATATTTGTAAAGTACTATGATTTTGTGACTTTGTTCTAAAACCATTTACACTGACCACTTGAAAATCTTTGAAAATAATATGTTAACATTAACATTTGAAAGTATCATATTTATAAACCAAAAATAACATCCCAGATCTCTGAAATTCTCTTGGTATCTGCCTCCTACATTTTAAAATGACATCTATCTTTCTTAAAAGTATGAAAGAAATTTTCAACTTGCGTCTGGACTTACTATGTATAGTCTTACTTATAGATATTTAACTGAAAGCTGATATTAAAAATTAGTAAATCTAAAAGTTCATCCAATCCATAAAATGAATTTTCAGAAGTAGGATATTTTTAAAACTCAAATTATTCATCGTGTTATACTCTTTTTCTGCTTATCAGTAAACACAAATATAATTTATTTAAAGTAATATTATGATGAAATAATACACTGCTCTCTTTTTTACTGTTTTACAGACGAAGATTTTTTTTTTTTTGAGGTACTGGGGATTGAACTCAAGGGAATTCTACCTCTGAGCTCTACCCCCAGCCCTACTTTTTTTCACCCCGCCCCCCATCCAGCCCTCAGCCCCGCAGCCCTATTTTTTATTCTTTATTTTGAAACAGAGTCTTACTAAGTTGTGGAGTGCCTCACTAAGTAGCTGAGGCTGGCCGCAAACCCGGATCCTCCGGTCTCAGCCTCCCAAATGCTGGGATTACAAGCGTGCGCCACCACGCCTGGTCAGATGAAAATATTGAAGAACAGAGTTGCAAGTAACAGGACCAGGAGAGCACACATGATAAAGCATCAGAAATAACATCTCCAAATTCTCAAGCTTGAGTCTTTAGTTACACTTGTGACTTCTTCATCAGGTAACATCTCACCTTCTCACTTCCATTATTTTTAAATTTTTAGAAGTTATTGTGAATTTTAACTCCCTTCAAAATTTTACAAAATTTTAAGTTTCTAAGAATATTTCAGAAAAAGGAGAAAATGGGAACAATTATCCAGACTTTGACAATTAGAAGATTCTTAGAAAAGAAATGTTCATATGTAGATTATGATGCCTAATCAAGAAGAATGAAGACACAAATTTTAAACTGTGGTCCTGTTACTTGCAACTCTGTTCTTCAATATCTTCATCTGGCCAGGTGTGGTAGTGCATGCTTGTAATCCCAGCATTTGGGAGGCTGAGACCGGAGGATCCAGGTTCGCGGCCAGCCTCAGCTACCTAGTGAGGCACTCTGCAACTTAGTGAGACCCTGTTTCAAAATAAAGAATAAAACATAGGGCTGGGAGTATAGCTCAGAGGTAGAATGCCCTTGAGTTCAATCCCCAGTACCACAAAAAGAAAAGATTCCTTCTAATTATATTTATGTGTCTCAAGCCCTGACCAGTGCATATTTAAAACTTTCACATTGCTTTACTCTTTGTTATGTGAACACCAATTAATTTTACATGAGAGAAATTAAAGCCACTGCTTCCCTAATCAGGTGTTACAAAACATAAATTCTAGAATAGATAAAGGAAGTTAGTATTTTGTAATTGTTTCCATCAGCATTCTCACTTCTGTGATTCAAATACCTGACACATACAAAGCTTAGAGGAGGGAAGAATTATGTGATTATGGTTTTGGAGATTTCAGTCTATGTTAGACCAGCTTCCAAGAAGAAGCTGCAGCTGCACATCCTTAAAGCATATTGGTAGGGAGCAGAGAGGAGAAGGAAAGAGCTTTTTATTGGCTCATTGTAGCAGGGGGAGAGAGAGGAGCTGGAAGCTGCAGCAGCTGGAAGAAGCACTGTCCCTGGCCACTCTCCAAGAGACCACGCCCCAGAAACCAAGTCTCACCTCCAACATGGCTGCCTTGACTACCACATGATATCTGAGGGACATTCTAAATCCTAACCATAACACTAGTGTAAAATATCTAGGGATGTAAAATATCCCAGGAAATAAATATATTCATTTATAAAACATTTAAGGTGCCATTGGATGGAATCTATTTATAAAGAATTGAGCTTTATATATTCAATAAAAATTTGGAACACCTAACATCATAATGGAGTAAGTAGAGAGGCTGGCTATGGAACAGACATGAAAAGCAATAATTTTTGTCAATCTGATTATATTATTGTAATGTTATACATGAAACGGAAAAGCACAGATCTCTTATTGAGGCCAATACAAGTATCTTTGTATCTTGATTATCTTTTGTTAGTTATTTTGAAACAAAAATAACCAATAAGCAAGCAAGAAAACAAATAAAAAGCCTTATGGTGACAAAACTTAATTGATACAAATAATTTGTCTCATGAAAAAAAGTTAGCAGAAAATTCTGTTAATTTAAAAATAGATAAGTATGTCCACCTTCCTATTCTTAATAATTACATTACTGCAGCCTCCTTGTTTTCTGAGAGCAACTATTTATAATTATTTGACAATTCGTACTTCAAAATCCTTTTGGAGATAGTTAATTTGGATATAGTCTACTTAATTTTGTGTTTCATTAGTGCTACTTTCATTAATTTATTCTTGCATTACTAGTAACTCTGAATATCAAACCTAGAAACAGAATCCTTATAAGTTATGATACAACTTCTGATTTAAAAGCTATTTTATGAGCCAGAGAAACAAACAAAAAATAAACACACACACACACACATACAGCAAATTCTTTGTCACTTTGAATTGATGCCATACAGGTCCCAAAATGAAGTGAATAGCAGGTAGTAGCTGAGTTTTTGAGCACATTTACAAAATTACACATATTTCTATCACTTAGACATATGTGCTAGAAATTTTGTGAAGTTGTACACACTTGCAACTCTGTTTGTTTGAAATGTTTTGACTTCCAAAGAGTCAGTTATATGCATGTCCAAATTTATACAATAAAAATAACTTCAAAGTCACCTAAATGTACCAATAGTCCATTTTCTTCTCTCCATTACAAAGTACATGGGATTATTGCCATGGACTGGGACTAGGGTAAGAGTATGTTTCAAAAAATAGAATTCTTTATCTTAATCTGTTGTTGTTGTTTTAAGCCTTGGATTGCATCATTTCACTTACCTATCTGCAAAATGGGAAAATATGGTAATTCATGACTATTTTACATCCAGGAGTTATGGGATGGGTGTTTGGATAATCCACGAATTGGTCAGTTATTGGTATAAGTCATATGAATTCAAGTACACTATTAGAGTTTATGTTAATAATGGAGTCATAGCTCAATTACATGAAATGATAATTTGGTGATTTGAATAAACTGATTTTTCTCCACAGAACAATTTTCTCTCTAACATTTCAAAATTTGTAAAATCTCCCCAGGATTCATATTGAGGGACAAAAGACAGGAGGCAAGCCAGTTGGGTTGGCAGAACGTTGCAAGTCTATTAATGACACACAAGGCTAAAGGTGTGTTTAGCCACTTTCTGATGGGTTTCTATTTATACATGTACTATTCTGACACCCACTGTAAATTTACTAAAGATCATTTGTCCCTCTTAATAACAGAATAGAAAGAATTCATCAATTTGAATATGAATACAAAAGTGGAATGTCTGTAGGCATATATCTAGTAGTCAGTTCTGAAGGAAGGATAGCTGCCAAATAGTTGGCTTTTTGGAGGTCTCTAATTTTTATATTACATAATTCAAAGCTACTTGTGGCAGAGTATGACATTTAGGAGGAGAGACAGGACGATTTACCAAGTGTTTTTTTTTTTTTTTTCTCTTTAATATTTTACAAAGTCAAGTAATTTCTCCATCTCTTTCCTATTACAATTTTGTGGACATTAGGTTGTACTGACAGCTCTAAATAAATTAACTTCTCAAATAAAGCAAAAATTTTATGACATTTGAATGGGTTTTCTAGTTGCTAAAGCAATAAGCTGTACTGACACAAATCTGAATGTAACATATGGTCTCAGCCTTAGGCCAGGGTGTTCCATTTGAATTATTCCATGCTTTTCCTCATAGTGCTGTGCTTCAAACATGAATCCAATTATCAACTGCAGCCAGGCAATTGAGAGGCTGCAGGAGAAATACTCTAATAGATGGGGAGGGGGGTAAAGAACTATGATTTGTGTGGTAATCAGCAAGAGAAGGTCAATTGTAATAGAATAGACTGGTTTCCAAGAGAGAGCTAATGTAAGATGCCTTACACTGCATGGAGGGATGCTATCAATAGATTTGTTGTTTCCATTACTAAGAATGTCACTTACTGACAAGATGAATAAAGAAAGTGTGAGAAGGCTTGCTGATGGATCAGGTGATTAAAACCTAGGTTGTGGTGAGCAATTAACAAAGGGATGACCTGCATGAGGACTGGGAATGAGAGGTTAAAAGAAAGATGCTATGCAAATGCCCACTTGAAGAAAAGGGGCTGGTGTTCTTTAAGATTGATGGAGAACATCTAGGATTCATAACAGAAAGGCTGAGTGAATATGCATCTCTCTAAGATGCAACACTTCTTTTTATTATTGAATTTCTTCTCTGTAGAGAAAATAGAAATAAAAAGAATGGCTATTGATCATATCACACTTATTCTTCTTCTTATTATTATTTAAAATCTAAATATTTAACTTGGTGTAATAATAGAATCCTATGAACTCTAGTAACAAAAGAACACATTTTATTCCTGAGGTCTCTATTTTTCTTTAGAGTCTTGTATCGAGTCGATTACATAGCCAGATGATTCCTCTTATGAATTACAATAAAAGCAGAAACAAATGGTACTGCAAATCTAATAAACCAAAAATGCTCTTACCAGAAACATCCACTATCTTTTTTATAAAGATAAATCCTAGGCTTCAAGGATGACTTATCCAAGGCTAATTTTACCCCAGTCCCCATCTCCACTCTGGCTCTTTGGCGCTAGCCTATTAGAATACACTGGAGCACTTCCATTTTAAAGCTCACTCAAGGACTCTTGCCCTCCTATTCCTTAATCAACAAATATGCAATGTTATACTTCACATCAGATTTTCAAAATACCAACCTTCAACTGCTATATACAAATTGCAATTAAAAATTCATAGAGAAAATTAAAAGCCTTACAATTGAACTAAATAATACTGCAGTTTAAAAACTTTATTAAAGATTTAACAAATACACAAAAATATTATCCCCATGTGTACAGCATACCTCTGTGGCTTTTTTTTTTTACTTCATAGGGATCTTTAAATTTGATAGATATAAAATATTTTCAAAATACAGACAGGCATGGTGGTTTACAACTGTAATCCCAGTACTTGGGAGGCTGAGATAGGAGGATTACAGGTTTGAGGGCAGCTTCAGCAACTTAGAAAGATTCTCAGCAACCTAGAGATACAGTGTTTCAAAACAAAAAATAAAAAGGGTTGGGAGTGTAGTTGGAGGTAGAATGCCCCTGGATTCAAATTCTCTTTACCAAATACCAAACGAAACCAAAACAAAACAAAAACTTTCAAAACAACAATGCCTTCATGGAGGGAGGCTCTTTCACCTAATGAAATACTCATTTATCCCAATTCATCCACTAAAACTCAGTCACACTGCAAATTACTGAGAAGGACCAAAGCATCTTGAGATGCAGTCAGTTCTAAAGATCGTTTTTGGAAAGACTAATTGCTAATTGGACAAAATATGCCTCTGTAAGCTCTTTGAAATGTTAGTTAAATACCAAAAGCCATTTGACTAATAAAAACATTTGTATTCATAGAGCCATCATGGCTTTCTGGCAGGTTTTAAAGGAAGGGTGGCTTGGTAGTAGCCCTCACAATGTGGAGAAGCCATCTGCTTACCATAACATTGATTGCTGCACATGCTGTAAGAGCTCTCCTGCTCCCAGCACTTAGGAGCGATTAGCTGTGGCCCAGGATCCTGATGCTGCACTTTCACAGTCCAATTAGAAGAGGAGAGAGTCCACGAGAGCTTCAAGAGGCAAAGATATGCTTGGTTAGCAGCTATGTTAGAGTCAAGCTTCAAAGCACAACGAACGCATAGAAAATAGAGAAAAGGGTTTTCAGGATGATGTCACAGGAAAGGAAAAAAAATAGTTGTTTATTAGCACAGTCCTTTTTACTGTATTCTGTACAAGTTGAAGAAATCAGGTTCCACAGTTTTTCTGGGGCAGGACATTGGGTGGTTAGAAAAAGAAGTTTTTAATTGCCTCTGTCACATGCCTTCCTCAGCAATTTATTTTCTCAGCAGTTAACAACTGTCTTTTATTGGTTATTTGGTGAGCATAGCCCCTGGCTCCAGTGGAGATTTTAATTTTTAAATATTGTGCTGCTGACGATGCTTCTTCTGTTCCTGAGAAGGGGAACTCTTTGGAACTTTTTGACTTCTTCAAGCTATTTTATTTCCTCATAAATTTAAGAATATGTTCCTATTAAACATTTTGAGTAGATTATTCAGTAGACTTTTATGTTCAAAGGAAGTTTTTCTTCAAAAATGGGTTAAAGAGACAAGGCCTATATATAACTATCCTTTCCTTCCCTTCCCTTTTGGACCTATTTTTTTTTTAAATCATGCACAGGTTTTGTAAATTAATGCAAGGTAAAGTTAACTAATCTGTTTGTTGTACAACAAAATTCTATACATTGTCAGTAGAATTCTACTTTATTTTTCTTTATACTAAATTTCTTCCTTAGGTGTACTCTGTTACAAAATACTTTTCAAATATCAGTTTCAAATCAAATAATTAGCAAACTAAACGATGTGCATGAGTTTTCCATAAGTACCTGTTAATCTACTGTTTGCCAATGGAAAATATATTAGCTAAAAAGATCAATTAATATTTAAATAATGAGAATGTAATAAATGAAAGATGTTTTTCTTGCACAACACATAAAAGATAGTTCTTATATTTCTCAAAGGCCATCAATGCACAGTCAGTACTTCTGATTCTTTTATTTCTTTGTCCCTATGAAACAAACTGGGGAGGGTGTGTGTCATTTAGCAGGCATTTTAACTGAAGAACAGACATGACAAAGAAGAGCTCTTCACCCTGGAGTAGGGTCTGCACAATGGATGCTTTGTTGTGCTGCTGCACCCTGATATCAGTCATGGCTGTGTCTAGTTATGACAGCAAAAGGAAGCCAGACTCTGCAGGTGGAGCTCTGAGAACAATGAGTCACCAATCAATAATTCTGTGCATTGGAAGTTCAGACAAGAATCTTCAAGTATCACCTGTGTAGAAGTGAAGCTGTCACAAGCAGTGATGCAGAGTTGAAAGGTCTAAAAATGAAGACATTAGCTGAAAAGAAAATGTCTTACACATGGGAGCAAGACAAGTACACAATTATCTTGGTGGAAACTGTGCACTGAATTTTATTTTAAACACTTCTTTAAACAGTAGGATGTTCTCCCCCACCTCCCTGAATTGTGTATGTATGCAATTCAATATCTCCTCCAAAAATTAAAATTTAATCTACTTTACTTAATTCTAATTTTGGCACATTTTTGTATTACTTAAAGCCAAGTGCTTGATATTAACCGTCCGCTGAAATTAATCAAAGCCAAGGAGGAAATCCTAGTTAACAGGACAATAACCAAACAGGTTTTCTCATCTATTGTTCTGGAAGTAGAGTTCCTGAGGGGACATAACACAGCTACTAAGTTTTATAATGAAGGCTTTTCCATAAAGGCAAACTAAGCCCAGAGTATTGATTACACACTAGAGGGAAAGGACTAACTGGATTAAAATTCTGAAAAAGAGAACTTCAATTTGAAGAAGGAAGTTGCCAGCCTGATGTTTATTTAGGGAAATAAGAAGTCAGAGGCCAAGCTTTCCAGGATATGAGTGCAGGTCTTCAAATAACAGTGTTTGAGAAATGAGATGAAAATGGGAACAAAGGCCAGCACATAATACCAGGCACATCAACAGTTCCTCAGAAGATTCCTGAATCAAGTGGGGAAGAACCAGTAATGTGATGAATTGGCTGCCCAAATGACTGACCATCCCACAGATATTGGTACAATTTATAGAAGCTCAACTTTGCTTTTTCACTGTATAAGTTATATACTCGGGGTTCTCTGAACACCACATACTGTTCAGCACTGGGGAAACAAGACTATATACAGCCTGATTTGGAAGGTGTTTTCAGTCTAGCCATAGAGCACAAAGAAAACTAAAAGCAAAAGGCAACATGTGATAACTCCAAAAGAAAATTCTAAAAAGTAGCAGTCACTTCAGAAAACTTAATTTGCCAATATTTCTTTTTAAAAGATATTCCAAATATTTGGGTTCCTTTCATGCCTTATTAATTATTATTTTTTTGCTTGTCTTGTTTGTTTTTATAAAACAGAACATTTTCTTCTAAGGTCAAGATTAAAAATTAGTCACATATAATGTTTGCATACTCTATAGCCAAATATAAATTAGTCAACAACCAAATAGAGACCAAATAGCTTTCTACTTTTGGTTCTCTAAATAGTAAAAGCCCATTTCCACCTTTTGGACAGCCTTGGTCCTTTTCTCCTTCTGAGGTCACCTGTGTTGCTAAAACAAAGTGATAAATTATTTACTCAGTTGTTGCACATTAGGTCCTTGGTAGTTAAAAGATCTGAACAAAGTCGTACACTACATTCTATTACCCTTTATTATTGGAAAATTGAAGTTCGGAGATCAGTAGCAAGCCAGTACCTAAATTCTGCTTGATGTATTCAAGAAACCTCAAACTGACCTCTGATCAAGTTGTAGTCAAAGAGTTTTACTCTTGTTACTAATTAAATAAATAATTGTATTTGCGTCACTTTTCCTTCTAGTCATAACGCCAGTCTTTAAAGGCAGAGCCAAGTTCACATTTAAGCAGAAAGGATGTATTTTGCATTTTAAGGTCCTAACACTTGACATCTAGTGTGCAGTAGTTTATAAAGATTAATATACCAGCATATTGCATCAAACGGTTTTTCACTGAAGGTTGAGGAGGGCAAAAGGAAAGATGTATGAAGGCTCAAACTTTTCAGATGTTGTTAGTTACCTGCTCTTCTTAAGGCAATTTACCTAAGAGCTCCAGGGAGCCAGAACAGTGGCTCAAATGTAAGATTTTTTTTTCCCAGTCCTGGATAGGGAACACGGATATACACTTATATAAACATACTGAAGGATTTGATTCATTCAACAACCTCAGGGACAATATTTTGGTAAACTTTCTTGTTCACTATATAAAATACATCTGCTGCTTCTGCCCTCTCTTTTTGTATATATATTATTAAGTGTCATCCTATGCAAATATATTCACCCCTCGAATGCAAAAAGATGATTACCATAATGATTCGGAAAACGTTTTCATTTCAGAAGAGAAATTCTGTTTCTCAAGGGCACATAGTTTTGCCCCTTAATATGTTTTTGAATTTCCAATATAAATACATTCATCTTTTTCTCCCTTGAAATTATTAATGACACTTTTGCCAAGCTAAGCTAAATTTGCTTCTTCATGAAAAGTCTTGATAATGTTCTTTGTTACATCACAGTTGCAGAGTAACCATAGCAACCAACTTAAGTAACAGAAACGGATATTACTATGAGCTTTCTATGTCTAGTATGTGCAAGTGGTAGAAATGTCATAGTGTACATTAAAGAACAGAGATTGTCATGGTTTTAAAAGTATCTTTGTTTTCATGATTTTACTAAATCATTATTAAAATTAAAATTTAACTTGCTTAATATATCTCTACATTGAAACAAAAGCACTAAAGATAATATTAGTTAGACTCAAAGATAAGGCCTGGTTTTGTGGACACAAATAGTACTTGTAAAAACTTAGGTGCATCTTCTAAGAAGGACTGGCTGGTATTTGGGGTCTCCGAAACGAAAGGAAATTATCCTCCAGAATTGTCCCAAACTGAAATTTGTCACATCCTTTTTTCTAGTTTTCTATTGTATAATTATAGACTATGATCTGACTTTTTAAAAAATGAAAACAAATTTGGAACAATTTAGGATTTAAAGAAAAACTACAAAGATAAAACAGATTTTCCAAACCCTCATCCCAGTTTAAATTTCTCCAAAGGTATTTATCTTATATTCTTGTGGTATATTTGTCAAAAATGAAAAATCATTGGTATACTACTATTGACTAGGGGTTTTAATTGGGTTTCAGCTATTATTATACTTATGTATTTCTTATGTTCCACCATCAAATCCAGGACACTTACATATCATGGCTCTTTTATATCTTTAGGTCTAGGACAATTTATCAGTCATTCCTCGGTTTTCACTTTTCAGGAGTGTTGTATAAAATTTCCCTTAATTTGGAATTGGCCAAAGCTCTCTGATGTTTAGGCTGGCGCTATGAATTTGGGGAAGAGTATCACTGAGGTGAAAGATTCTTCACAACCCATCTTATCAGGGGTGCACACGGTAATAACGTGACATAGCACTGCTGATGTTAACTTTGATCTATTTAAGGTGCTGTTTGCCATCTGAGTTCTATTCTTTGGATATGAGTCACAAACCCCAGCCTATACCCAAATAAGTGTAATTTACATTCTTCCTTTAGAAGGGGGGGTGTCTTTTCTATTATTTGGAATTCTTTTGTCCTTCATTTATTTATTTATTCAATCATCTATTTCTATCAGTATGGATTTACGCATATTGCAGTCAAACACTGATATCTTGTTGTTTAAATTGGTTTCAGCTTTGGCCAATGGAGGCTTTTTTAGGTTGACTCCTTCCTGAGTGTATCTTTGACATGATCTCATCCTTTTGATATTTTTGTTGTCATTGTTTTCTAACATTGTCAGATGCTCCAGGTTCATCTTCTATTTTCCCTGTGGTGCTCTAGATTAGCCATTCTATAAAGAGGCATCTTTTATTGGAGAATAGTATTTGGAAATTAAGACATGGATGCTATGGGGTTGATAGCCTATTTTTGTAGTTAAATATATTTCTGGTGCTTCAACATTCTCCTTTAACAAATACTATTAACAGTAACCTGATTTCCATGAAGAAAGCAAAGCTATACACTCTGAGTTTTTCTCTACTTCGTTTCGATTTACAGTGACTAACTGGAAATATAGAAATATACACTTAGTTTGGAATAACTGAAAAACTCATTTTTCACCTCTCATAGAAAAACCATATGGGTCAGTTAAACTTGGCAAGTGGGAATTATGAAGGTTCTAGTTGGTTTCATTTTAAATCTCTTGACTATTTCTCATTGTTACAAAATGCCCAATGCAGACTCAAGGCACACATCCTCAAATAACTGCCTCTATGCGCACGAAGGATAAAAAGACATTTATCCTTGAACATTTTTGTCTTTTATCAGGAAAGTAATATTTTCCAGAAGTTGCCAGGAGATTTCTCCTTACACTTCATTGGGCAAAATGGTGTTCACTAAACCAAAAGCCATCGTTGGCAAAGTTGACATTTCTGATTTAGACACCAGTAATGCTTTATCCTCTAAATTTGAAAAAGAAAGGGGTCATCTTCCTTAGACAGCTGGCACCCAACCTATATCTGAATAAAACTAAAACTGTATAAGCAAGAACCAAATAGTGAATGGTTGCTGGGCATTGTTATAACATCATATTTGCATAATGTAGGTGTGAAATACTCTTACTGTAAATTTTTTAAAGTATTTTTGTATTCTTAGGATATCTCTTATCATCCCTGAGTAATGGAAAAAATGATGCAACATTGTAGATTCTGCACTTAGGATTCTGCTGGATTCCACTGGTTCAGGTGATGGGGCAAGTGTAAACCTTTGCTGCAGAGGCAGCCATACTATTTGGGACTCGGTCTGATGATAAGAGCTAGGAAATGTAGATGAACAAGAGGAACTACATTAAAGTGGTGTTCTATCAATATAGTCCTTCAAACAATAATTAAAAGACTAAAGAGACATTTTCTTAATCTTTTCTTGAATCTGTGCATGTGTGAACCTTTAGTCTTCAGGTCTCTGAATAACTACCTAATTAGAGAGTACTGATACCCGTGTTCATCTGTGCACTACAGTCCATTTCTCTTTGGTTTCATTTTGCCTTCTAGAAAACTGCATGAATCATAGGCTTTCTTAGAAAATCTATTATCTTTAAAAAGTATATTAGAAGGCACATGAAAAGACAAGGATGGGAGAAACCCTGTCAGTGTGATCCACATTAGGTTGATTAGTGAGAAATAGTTGATCATTTCAATCAAATTTAGTAGGAAAAGATATTCATGATTCCTTATACATTATTATAATTGCCATTTAAGTTAATATCTTAGGGATGAGATAAAGAACTTCAAAAAATGATTCACTCCCATTATAGCTGTAGCAACTGAAGGAAATATGTCTTCATTTCTAGTTCTTTGGTTGTATTTATGGAGCTTGTCTTTATGGTAACTATCTGTTTTCTTTATTTTTTAAATGTTGACTAGAACAAACATAGTTCCTCTTAAGTGTAGAAAATCTGAAGTTAAAAAATTTAGGTTGGTAAATTTGAATCTGTCATTAGCTAGTTGAGCTACCTTGACCAAGTTAACTGCTTTTACTCTGGTTTCCTCATCAGCAAAGTACGAATAAATCATCATCATCATCACCATCATCATCTACTTCTGGTTTACCGTCCTCAAAACATGATTTAACATATGCTAGAATCAGTTCCTGATGCAGTGTAAGACTAATAGTAATAGTAAAAATACTGGGAACAGAGTGGTAGTAGGAACCAAACACAATGGAAAATTATTGCTATTACAATTATAATGATCTCTTTGAGAGTTAAAAATACTCTCTCTTAAAAATTCTCACTGAAATCTAATACTTAGGAAATGCTGACATATAAACAAAGAAATATGAAAGACAAGACTTCATTTGTTTCAAAGTGAAGTCAAAGGAAGATTCTCCTCCACTTTGTAGAAAATTATTTCAGTGTCAACTTATGAGAAAACTATTTTTGAACTTTGGGCTGAATGAGGGACTATTTTCTCCAGTAAGACTGGAAACCTATGTTGACAGTGGCAAGGGAAGGACCGAGGCAGTGGCAATAGCAAGGGCAGAAATCTCAGCCTGGAATCCCAGAGAGTGCTGCGTGATGAGGTGCAAGGTCAAGCTCCCAAGATGATTTGATTTTTGTTTTTTGTTTTTTGTTTGTTTGGTCAAATTACTCAAACCAAAGACCAATACTCTCAAATGCTGGGTACACTGGGGTATGGTGACAGTAGTGTTAAATTTTTTAACACTCACATTTTGAACTCTTGAAGTTTCAGAATGACAAAAATACAATAGTCAATAGTGTTTGTTTACAAAATTATCTTCTAAACTAAAATCATGACTTGGAGGAAATATGGCACCCCTCCCCTCCCTGAAGACTATTCATTTATCTCTCTAAAAGGAAAAAAAAAATTCTTATTAAAACACTACAACGTACTCTCATAAAGACATTCTTATGATGATTTTTCTATTTTATTCACTAAAATGTTTATTCATTAAATATGCATGCTTCTATATAAACATATGCATTGTATACATATATATACAATGTCCCAAAAGATATGCGTTAGAGTCTGTGCTTGTGTGTGTGTTTGTGTGTGTATGTGTGTGTGTGTATGTGTGTGGTACTGGGGATTGAATCCAGGGTCATTCTACATCTAAGCTAGAGTTGCATTAGAGTCTCATTGCAGCTATATTCATACTGGTCCAGACTGGACATAATACAAATGATTATCAATAGGTCAGTGCACAAATAAATTGAGATGCATGTATACAATTAAATTTTGAATGAAAATATTATTACACACAATAGGATGCTAAAATTTCATAAATATTTTGTTGCATAAAAAAACTGCTCAGCTGGACCTGGTGGCACATGATTATAATCCCAGTACTTAGGAGGCTGAGACAGGAGGATCAAAGTTTCCTGGCCAGCCTCTGCTACTTAGTGAGGCCCTCTGCAACTTAGTGAGTCCCTGTTTCAAAATAAAGACTAAAACATAGGACTGGGGGTGTAGCTCAGAAATAGAATGCCCCTGGGTTCAATCCCCAGTACTAAAAAAAAAAAAAAAAAAAAAAGAAAAGAAAAGAAAAAAGAAACTGGCCACAAAATATTTCATAGCATCTGATTTGATTTAAGTAAAGTTTATGAAAAGAAAGTAGAACTCATTTTTAGGGTTAGAAAAATAGAGATTATATAAGAGAGGAAAAGAAAGAAGATATGGACTGGGAAAAAAACACCAAGAAGCCTCATGGAATTATTCCCTATCTTCATATGAATAGTAGTCACACAGATGTATACATATTTTAAAAATCATCAGACTACATATTTTAAATTCATGTAATGTATACTATTTACAATATGTGTAGATGTTTATTTGTGTTTATATAATTTTAGAGAGTTTTTCTGAATATTTTTTAAGTATAATGTTATAGAAAGTCAGTATTATACTGAGAATTATTAATCAGACCTTAGCAAGTCAGCCTAGAATTGTTTTGTGGATAAATCACTGGAATTTTAATTCTGAAGTCCAGATAAAATGAATAAATACATTTTGATGTAAGTGTGGCCCTCATATTTATTGCTTATCTGAAATTAACACATGACTTGAGGTGAAGCCTAAGTCAAGTCGTACTGTACTACATGAGTATTATCATCATTCCACTGTTATTGCCAGACAAATCCCAATAGGCAAATTTCTCATGAGCCAAATTTTCTTGCAAATGTTAAACAGAAACCTTTTGTGTGGGGTTTAATTCATTAAATCTTGACTTTTCATCTTGTGGGACTAGGGAGGAGCAAAAAAATCTCAGTATAGAGCAACTCTTCACAATTAAACGTTGAAATACATGCTATCCATTCAAGTGGGCACCACGGATGTCAATGCCATCTCTGAGCACTGCAGGGAAAATGGGCTGTGCCAACAGATGACCACACTGTTTTCAAGATTGGTCTTGCCTTTTTGGCACCAGGGTTCTACTTCAGGTTTGCCAAGAATGGTCAGCATGTCCTGTGTTAATTGCTGGCAGGGGCTATCCAATGGCTTTATATCCTGGTTTGCAGTGGACCTCTGGTTAAAAAAAGCATGCAGCTCCCAGCTCTGTCTGACTGCCTTCAACAAAGTCAGGAGACAGGACACCTTTAATATTACATGCATGGTAGGTGGTAGACATGGGTTGTTTTTGGCTCTGTGCCTGTGACTATAAAGCTTGCATTGAGTGGCTTTTAAGCAGTCACTTCTCCATCAACCAGAGCAAATTAAAGTGGGCAGTGGACAGTTAATGGAATATTAGCATGGGCAAAGTCCAGTCATCTTTGTCATTCTGGGGGGTAGAAAGGGGAAGAAGGCCTGTGCATTATGAGACAACCACAATCTGGCATCGTCTATTTCTCAGTAGGAATAATTTTGAGATCAGGTATTGGCTGATGGTAGTCTCCCAGGATAGCATTAGACATTTTTCTAAGTGGAGAGTAACAGGTTTATATTTAAGTCTCTAGCACTTTGTGAGTAACAATTTTGTGGGAAAAAAATTGAAGAGAATTAACACATCTTTGTAAACAGTGAAAAGAATGGCAACCAAATGGTTGACCTAAAGAGTGTCTATTCTGTAGCTATGTCTTAAAAATAACAACTGCTGAAATGAATAACAGAAAATTTATTGTAAAAAGCCCATGTCAAAATATACAGAGGCAAGCCAGTTGTGGTGGTGCGTGCTTGTAATCCTAGTACTTGGGAGGCTGAGACAGGAAGATAGCAAGTTCACAAAGTGAGACTCTCGCCAACCTAGTGAGATTCTGCTTCAAAACAAATAATAATGATAATAAAAATGGCTAGTGATGTAGCTTAGAGGTAAAATGCTCCTGGGTTCAATTCTCACTACCATTAAAAAAGGTATACAGAGGCAAACTAAACAAGAGAAAATTTTAACCTAGAGAGAAGTAACTATAAACTATACAGGAAGGTCAGGCATGCCAAACACAGTTAAAATCTTTAACTCATAAACACAAAGGCCTGGAATAGATATTTAGGAGGAACCACATCATTAAACAAATTCAGAATATTAAAGAAATTATATTGGCTTTTCCCCCCTGAATATATGTTCATCTTAATTCCCTGAACTTGTGTATATTTACAACATAACATTTGGAAAAGATGGGTAAAATGTAAGGGAAATTAAATGTCACTCAAACCATTTGCAGGTAAATACTTTTTTTCTGAATTTCCTTCAGATTAAATTTTTATGTCAACGAATTTATATTTGATGTATATAATTCTTTTATGCTTCAAACAATAGTAACTTGAAATGTTCACAGTGCCCCATAAAATGGAGAATTATATCTAGAATTTAGTGTTAAATTCTAACAGAAATGAAAGCCTTTTTTCACATTTGTGATCTTCAGTAGCAAAGAAGACCCATCTAACAGCCTTAGGGAAATATTATTTCACACATAGAGCAACATTGTTTATGTGTATTTTACCTTTGTATTCTCTAAGATGAATACTATCAGTTCTTAGAGACTTAAAGTACCAGGCCCTCCGTAATTATTTACTAAACTGGATTTATCAAATCTCTCCTTTTATTTTACTTATTCTACAAGCCCTGTTGTTTGCCACTTTCAACAACTATCAACTATCTAAAGAAAAGAATGGGTTGATTATTTTTAAATATTCCTCTTCATCATTTTCCATATTCAGTTTTTTCCAAATATAGATGCTTCTCTCTGCTAAATAATTATTTCATTTGCTTAGATTCCCTCCTACTCTTTGGTACCGTTTTAGGGCAGCCCTTGATAACTCTCACTGGGAATTAATACATCATTAAAATGACTGCTTTTCCTGCAGAGGACCAAATTCCTCCAGTGTTGTCAAGCACTGAGGATCACATGTGTGCGTACACACACACACACACACACACACACACACACAATCACAATCACACACACACAACCAGTTCTCTTTTTAATATACAAATCTCAATTTGTAACTCCTGTCTTAAAAGTAGTCTATAGTTCTCTATGTTGCCAATAACTTTCCACACTTCTCTATCAAAAACAATTTCCTTGAGGATTTGGTCCAGCCTCATTTGCTGCCTCTTTGTCTTTCACTTAGAGGCTCCAGCGATCTTTCTGCATCAATGATCCTTCAGAGACCATTCATTTCCACAGTTTCAGGACCAAACTCAGATGTTACCTTGGTGCAATACTTTCTTAATTTTATAATTCTGATTAATCAACTGCTTCACCAATTATTAATACCTCACAGAAGTATTAATTTCACAGAGATTTTGAAACCCGCTGGTGACTAAAAATTGTAAAATATTGGCAATGGTTTTCTCTCCCTCCCCTTTTCTCCCCTCCCGTCCCCTCCTCCTTTCTTTTTTGCTGAAGATTGAAGTCAGGAACATTTTACCTCTGAAATAGAGCCCCAGCCCTTTTTAATTTATTTTGAAACAAGGTCTTTCTAAGTTGCTGAGGGCCTTGCTAAATTGTTGAGACTGGCTTTAAACCTGTAATCCTCTTGTCTTAGCATCCCAAGTATTGAGATGACAGCCATGTGCTACCCTGTCCAGCATTTCAATCATTTTCTAAAATCTTATTACCAAGATAGAAAAATTAAGGAGCTTTACATAGATGGAATAGGTATTTGAAAGTATAACAGTACTACTATTAAAATATTTGTTAAAAAATTTTAGCAAACTATCATTTCTGGTAAAAAAAAAAAAAAAAAAAAAAAAGGACACGGGGTACTTGCTAATGTCAACACTAAAAGCACCTAACCATGCTGGATAAAATATTTTGAAAAAATCATCATATATGCATGTATGAGCAATATGAATATCTAAACCAAAAAACATAAAATTTCCACCTCAGGCCATGCACATAAATCAATCTAAGTAGGATGTAGATATAAATGTGTGTGAAAACACATTTAAAACTTTCACAGAACATATTGAAGGATATTTTTGTACTTAGGGTGGGAAATGATTTCTTAAACAAATCTGAAAACATGGAGCAAAAGGAAAATCACGGTAAATTTAAGCACATTAAAATTGTAACCTTCTCTTGAAAGATCCCTTTAAGTGGAAAAATGACAAGCAAAGTCTAGGAAACATTTTGTCCAGTTGTACAATTTAAAAATTTTAAAGAACCAAAATTAGTAATATCAAAAATATAATTAATCCAAAGTTAACATTGGCAAAAATATGAACTGGAAATTGGAATTTAAAGAAGAAATACACATCAGTAGCTAATAAACATAACATAGACATAGATACATACACATGCACGGAGGTGCTTAATTAAAAAATCCAAATCAAATAGACTAGTAAGCACTGAAAATTCTAATAATATCATGTGTCAGCTACGATGTGGAATAAAATGAGAATAATATTTTGCCAAAGGGGGATGAGACGAAGTTAACTAGAATCATACTGAGCTTATTTAACAGAAAATATCTCAGACAAGATTCATACAATCATTGACTCAGAAATTTAATCTCTATCATATACCCCAAAGGAATTCTATTACATGTACATAAGGAGATATATACCAAGATTTTCATAGAAACAACTTTTATTAACACCATTATACAGCTCTAAGAGTTAATGAACTGGATTTATTAGCTTTACTATCTCCAAATTATAATATTGAGTGAAAATAAGATGTAAAAGGAATTATCCAATGTGATATTATTTATATAAAAGTTAAAGCAAGCCAAACAGTGTCTTATTTGGAACAAAGACAAATATAATATGAAGATATCCTTGAAAATTGATGAAAATAAATTCTCAGAATGGTGGCTTTATTTTGAGAGGGGTTATGTTCAAAGTTAATGAAGGTTTACATGATTTTTTCGATGCTTTTTGTTAAGCAAATTTTCAGATGCTGAAGTATGTATTATAGTATTCTACCTTTTTGTGTGTGTACTAAATATTTTATAATAAAATTCAAACCATGTGCATAGTATTGAGGCCACCATCAGTGGAGCTCGGGTCCACTGAATTCTAACAATGAAACATAGTTTGGGAGAAATTTCACCATGTTTTTATTTCC
Source organism: Graphiurus murinus (assembly GCA_004027655.1). Classification (NCBI taxonomy): domain Eukaryota; kingdom Metazoa; phylum Chordata; class Mammalia; order Rodentia; family Gliridae; genus Graphiurus; species Graphiurus murinus. The sequence continues at coordinate 31,641 of PVLC010001271.1, read as the reverse complement.
TTTTATAATGTTGATCCTACTTTTATTCGTTACTTCAAATATGCTCAAAATATTTTCTTTTCTATTCACTTTTCTAAAGGACACTTTGCTGTTGTGCTTTTTGCAAAGCAATTTGCTGAAAGAATCCATTTAATTTATTTCCATTTATGTTTCTTCAGTGGTGTCTTAGCCTTACATGAAGGACTTGTAGAGATCCAAGGAGAATGTCAGTCATAGGCTGATTAGCATGAACTTCTTCCAGTGATGCATAATCTTTGACAACCATGGTAGGAACTTATTCTTCCAAGAGTATCCAGAGGACAGGCACCTATAGCTGTCATCTGCCACCTCTAATTTATTAACTGACTTATAGCCTGCTTTCATAGGCATTTGTTATATTCCTTAACCTTGACCTTCTCTTTTACAGCTTCATACTATTATTTCAAAGAAGTACCCTTCCCCACTCCTCGCTCCAAGTAAAGAAATCAATAAGAAATATTTTTAGTGTCAAACCAAAAATTTAGGAATTGCTGAGAGCCCTGGATCATGAGAGAATGTAGGTCACAAGGGGCCCACTTCTGTAAATAGTGTCAATACCGTTGTTTGTGTCCATTAACTATTTTGCAATATTTGAGATAAATGACATGATATTTTAACAAAATAAATGACAGTTATATAGGACTCAGGTATGCCTGGATTGCCTTCAAAATCTGGTTTTAGCATGATAGCACGGAATATACATGTTGGTTGCACATTGAGAAAAATTACAGTAATGTTTTCAGGCATCGTTGCCCCTGTCTAGTGGGCGGCAATTATTTTGTGGCAAACAAGTATTTGTTTTGGGGGCCAAGAGGCAAAATAGATGATAAAATACTGGCACTTATGTAATTTTTATGATGGAATCATCTGCAAATACAAAAACTATTCTTAGCTTGTGGGCCATTGGAAAAAAATGTTGGGAGTTCAGTTTGGATCTATTTACAAGGTAAATGATAACTAAATGGCAGGTACTTCACATTCATTTTCTAGTTTTTATTAACAGTAACTTCCTATCCCCTTGAGGCCTCAAGTGACTACCTGTGCAGCTCTGTACAGTAGAGATGTGTTTCTTCCCCAGGCCCTCCTTATGTCCTCAGCTCACCTTGATAGAACCTCAATGCCTCTGCCCACCTTCAAGCCTCCTATCTCAGCCTACTTACATTCATTCTTGTGTCTTTCTCAGCTTCAGTGAAAAATCATGAAAGCATGATGGTGGTGACTCATATTTTGGAATCACTGAAATAATAACATATGGCTAAATTTAACACACAAATGTTAAAAACGTGAAATGTTGAAATAAAATGGCAATTAGTGATGTTCAGCTTGTTAAAAAACAGAGTGGGTGATTTGGGGAAAATTTTACCTGAGCTGCACTGATTACTGCAATCACCAAATATCCAGGGAGATATACTCAGACTGGTCTGCTTTACAGAAAACATTAACCAAAATGTACTATGTTCATTCCTTTCAAGTTAGTTAGACTAGTTTTGTAAGAATTTTTCCCTAGATATACTCATAAATCTCTGGAGATTTCCAAATAACTTCTTGGAAAATAATATCATAGATTATTATATTAGCCAAAGACACTATTTCTCTATTCACACAAAATAAGCATTTTAGTGATTTTTTTTTTATACTGACTCTGCTGGAATTGCATTTAAGAGTCATGACTATTAAAATGGTCAAATAAATTGCATATTCACATTTCACCCATTTTTGTGCTAGGAATTCATGAAATGTCAGGCAAATCCCATATAGACATTGCACAGTGAACATTTTAGGAACTATTACACAGGAAGGAGAAGCAGGAGGATGAGAGTACAGATCAAAAGGTCTAGAGAATGCACTTGAAATGTTCCTGAGAAAAATTCTTGCAAAAGGTGTCTATGGCTGGCTTTCTTGTCAGATATTATTACATTAAAGATCTCAATATAACACTGAGTGATCTGAAAACTACTGGAGGAGTATATAAAACAATACATGAACAAACAATTCAAAGGTATGAAATTCTAATGATATATGTATAGGGGGAAAAACAACTCCATAATTTTATTAACAAAAAAGGAAATTTGAATTAAAACACCAATAAAGTACTACGGAGAGAAATGAATATTCACCAATTTATAGATCTGTAATTTACTGAAAAAATTGGAGAGTTAACCTATTATTATTTATTTTTAAAAAAATGTTTTCAGTTTTTTTATGTCATATAAGATCCTTTCAGTAGTAAGTGAGAAAAAGCAAATTCAATTTGGCAAACTATTAAAGGAAATGCATTGGCTCATGAGATAAAAAAAATGAAGTATTTTAGGTTTAGTTTGCTCTAGTAACAATTTCAATAGTAACTAATATAGCTATCTTTCCTTATTTTCTTTGATCTTCATATTCTATGTTGATCCAGTTTCCCAAGTGGTATAATATTTCTTAAACTTACATTCTAGAACCTTCATAATATATAAAAAAGATGTACAGCATCTCATCTCAGAAATCTCAGTAAATGTCTAATAGGATTTCATAATTCTGATGTGTCCCATATCCACATTTTGACTACTCTTTGTAACTAGGACAATAGTATCTGATCATAATGTTTTGAATATATAACACTTTAAAATATGAGTATAGTAAACTCCACTAAAACCAGGTAAACTCTATACCAAATGTTTCTCCCAGAAAGAAATTAAGGTATGGCTATCAAAATGTTAAATGTTAATTTTTTAAAAAAGAAATATCTACTACTTTTATGAATATAATCACACTGTCTAACTTTGTTTCACAGTGTTTAGTAACAATGCTTAAGAATACATGACCAAATATGTTTATTAAATTTTTATTTCAAATATTTTTAAAGGCCAGAATTCCAAGAAACATATGGTTGGAAATATTTTAGTGCATAAATACTAGGAATCCAAAGTATGACATGTATGGCTACTTAAAATATGAAAGTATTTCTAACACATACTTAATTTTAAGTAAGAAGTAAAATACAGGATCATATGGAGAGTTTGATCTATTTTTTCCCACCAAAAATCAAAATATAGAAAACCTTTATAGATGTATGAATATTATGTGTTTTCATAAACAAAGTAAAACTCTTGGTTGATGCATATCATGAAGAGTAGAAGAGAACAAATACTCTAAATCTACTTTAAGAATTATTTAGGATTTATCTGACAAATGACAGACAGTTTATTTCAAACTGATCAAATGCCAAAAGGAAATGCATGAATTGAAATATGGAGGGTATTAAGTGCAACTTGATCCAAATATAAATGTCTATGGGCACAATTTGCATCTCTTCTGTGAAGCAGCATCATATATACTGGATGCATTTTAACAGATATAGTAATTCGAGTATTTGGATCATGGAGGCTAAACATCTGTAAATTGTGGTAGAAGGAGCCTATTATGTTTAACTTACATATTCCTGTACATTGAAAACTACTGTGTTGGACAAATATTATTTTAAATAGTATAATAATTTAAAATATATAATTAAAATACATAAATATAATATAATGAACCAGAAACAAAGGGATACTAAATATCAAGTGCCTATCTAAGCAAAGATGAGACCTAAACTTAATATTAAATCGGTTAAGTGGAGAAAATTGAAATAGTTGCCATTAGGAAATTCTGGCAACCAGTATTCCCATTTCATCCATGGGGCATTTAAGTCCAGAGGAAAAAAATACAATCCACAAGATGAAAGAGGGACACTTTCCAATGCTTCTAAAGTAGCCAAAAGTTTTCTGTAAAATAGGTGTCTCCTTTTCGTCTGTGACTACTTTTGCATTTATGTGGTTGCTTTTTTTTTAAAATTTTTTATTGGTGATTGAACCCAGGGGCATTTTACCTCTGAGCTACAACCCCAGTCCTGTTTTTCTGAAACAAAGTCTCACTACATTGTTGGTGGGGATGATTTTAAAACTGTAACGCTTCTGTCTCAATCTCCTAAGTACTAGAATTACAGATGGTTACCACCACGCCTCACTGTGGTTGTACTTTTGAATCTCCTGTGCCAACTACTTTATCTTTGGGATCATGTAAAAGGAAATTTACCTGTAATTAGAATTGAAAAAAGGTTGTTCAAAAGTTATAGAAACTGAAAGTATTCACAATTTTATATGAAATAGGAAACTTGTGTCTGGACAACTTGTTACTGAAGCAAAATAGCAACCAGGAATTGAGAGCTGAGTTTAATTTAAATGTGTTTGTTTCTTGCCTTTCCATGCATTAGGGAATTAATAAGCTGCAGTTTTCTCATCCATTGGAAGGATGTTCTACCTATCAATGTATCGTTTCTCAGCTTTAAATTCACCTTTGTTTGCCCCTCCACCCTTTCTGATTCTGGAGCTGGGCCCTGTCAACAATTCTCTTTTCCAGTTGGAGCAATGTTAGACCCTGCCAGGAGAAGGCACTGAAAGGCACCAGAAACAGAAGTGAGGAAAGAATTCTATTTCTGGTCTGGTGAGTTTTCTTCTTAGTTCTGTCACGGCTGACTGTGCTAGGTGGGAGACCCAGTGACCCTCACCCTTCTGAGTTTTCCAGCACTGTATTGAGGGTGTTCTGTTTACCACCTTTTGCTTCCTGGAAAAACACTGGCCAGCTTTCTGATTACTAGTTCTGGCCTACCTGCTACAGACCATCTATAATGCTAGGGACTGCAGAGAGCTGTGTGCTCCCAGGGGCTCTACCCTCAACAGGGTCTGAACTTCACCTTTCGGGAAGCCCTTTCTGAATTTGCTCGTTCAAGGTCCTGTTTACAGGTAGTAGCTGTGCCATGCCTTTGCTAGACTTGTATTCTTTTAAAGTTTCTCTTACCCCTTATAGTACCTAATCAAATTTTCTTAATTGATAATTCTTTTATTAAATTTTCAATTTAAAATTACTAATAAGCTTTCTGTCTTCTGGTGGCCCTGATCAATACAGTGAAATAAAAAAAAATCATGGTTTAGGGGTTGTTGTGAGATTGAAATTAAATAATAAATGAAATGCTCAGAAAATATTACCTATAATTATCATTGAGTGGTCATCATAGTGGTTTGCTAAATTCTAAAGAATAAAACATTTCATTCAGATACTAGACTATTTCTCTTATTTATAACTACCTTTTCTTCCCTTTTCTGGGCTTGAAAATGTGGCAGTATGACATTTAAAATGTATAGCTATTTGGCCACTCACATTGCTCATCTGACATGAGTGGGAAAGATCCTCAACTTAGATAATAAAATTGCACAGGGATTTTCTTCATTTTTTGAATCAATTATTATCTAATATATTACTAAAGGGAAAGATAATTCATTAATTCATTAATTAATGGCACTAGGGATTGAATTCAGGGACATTCTACCTCTGAGCTACATCCTCAGCCTTACTTTATTTATGATTTTGAAACAAGGTCTGCTAAGCTGCTGAGTTTATTTGTTTTGATTTAGAGGCACTTTTTTTTCTTTAGTGGTACTGGGGATTAAACCCAAGACCATTCTACTTATGAGCTACACACCAGCCCTTTGCATATTTTTATTCTGATAGAGTCTTGCTAGGTTGCTGAGTCTTGTTATGTTGCTGTGGGGCCATCCTTAAACCTGCTATCTTTCTGTCTCAGCCTCCCAAATACTGAGATTACAGGCATGTAATCTCAGCCCTATAAACACTTTTAAAATGTCTTACATTCTTACCATGGGAAAATTTTTTCTTACAAAATAGTCTTTGTAATGGCCAGGGCCACCAGATGACAGAAAGCTTATTAGTAATTAAAATGGAAAATCAAATATAAAAAATCATTGATTAGAAAAATGTGGTTAATTACTATAATAGTAAGAGAAAACTTCAAAGAACACAGAATTGCCAAATAAAGAGAAGAGAGGTGAGTGCTGCTAAGAAATTCAGAAATTTTACTTTGCTTCTTTATAAATAGCTAAATTGAATTATCCATTGTATTCTAATTAATTTTCCACTTATTGTGTTGTATAGATCCACTAGGAACTCATTCATTCAAAACACAAAATGCTAACCATTATTTCACTTATTTGGAGTATAATACCATATTCAGAGTGGTATTTCAGGGTTACATTTTTATTTCCCAAAGAGATAATATATTTCATTTTAATTTTAATGTTTTATTCCTATACATAAAATTAGAAGAAATTTAATCATCTACAAATATCACTAGAAGGAAGTCTGGAAACTTGGCTGCTGTTAATTGGAATTGCTTTTCAACTGCTAATTGCTCACTTGGTGAAGTTTTATTCAAAAACCTTTTCTTAATACATTTCAAAACAACACTTGAAGTTCAATTTATTTTACTGATGCATGCAATTTTTTGGATACCAAAATAGGAAATTGATGGGAAAAGATAAAAAAATATGCATACTGGGAATCATTGAAGCATATCTCAAAACAAAAAGGAAACACACATGAAGAATATAAATTTATTAGGAAAAATTGGTGCTGGGAGTGCGGTAGAGAGAGAGAATCTATAATCAAGAAAAACAAGATAAAAGCCAATTTGTATAAGTCAGGTTCCTGGCAGAAAACAGATGGCAAATGAAAGTAATATCCTATTTTAAAGGAGGTTTATAAAGAGATTATTTAGGAGGATATTGGCAGGAAGTAGGTAGCCCACAAAGGATGATGCCATACCCAAGAGGCTATTACCAGCAGATCCTTTAGTGTTCTAAGCCAGGGGAAATGGGTGTGGGGAGGAATCAGGTACAGGAAACTTGAGTGAGTGAGGGAATAATGTAGAACTGGCTTTTTAGGGGAAAACACTGGCCATTGGTTGAGGGAAATAACCAGAATAGGGTTATCATGCAGAGACAGAACTAGGGAAATAACATCTAAATCTCTTTCTCTCACTCTGATCACCTGTAGAATTTCTCAAAGAAACTAGCAGAGTTTAAGGAAAACTATTGAAGCTCTTCAACAAAATCAGCCTCCTCAGACAAAAGAGTGGGGGATGATGAAGAATGTGTGTGTGTGTGTGTCTGTGTGTGTGTGTGTGTGTGTGTGTGTGTGTGTGTGTGTGTTACTGGGGATTGAACCCAGGGGCATTCTACCTCTGAGCCACACACCATCTCTTTTTTGTTGTTTCAAAACAGTCTCACTGGGTTAATGAGACACTTGCTACTTGCTCAGTCTGTCCTCAAACGTGTGATCTTTCTGTCTCAGCCTCTCAAGTACTGGGATTACAGGTATGTGACACCACAGGTAGCTTTGAAGAACAGATTTAAAAGAACAAATAGGCAATTTCTAGCAAACTATTTTATCATAAAAATAAAACTTTAAACTACCTTGTGTGGCATCAGAAAAATCTGAAAATAAAAAATAAGAGTATAGAATAAAGGATAGGTAAAAATGTGCCCAGGCTGATATTTTTAAACACTTATTACCTCTTGTACCTTGAAAGACTACTTTAATGGCAAATAATATGTAGCATATATAGCATATAAAATAAAAGTATCAAGAAAGTATGATCAAGAATAATTCTTTGGGCATTAAAAAGAAAATTGATTGCAGACATTTGTCTATTTGGGAAAACCAAGTCTTATTATGGGCTCATACTCATGCATGTCTAACTTATAGCTATTCTTGAAATGTTTATTTTTTTGTAATCTTAAAAAAATGTATATATAAAAAGACATGTGGTACAGAAAAATAAAAGCTCCCTGAAACCAAGAGGAAGGTTTCTTTTTTTTAAAAAAAAGTATTAAGTTATATTAATTTATTTGTTACAAATTTGTTATTTTTAAGGATTTTGTAATGTGTAGTGCACTTTTCATTCCATCCTTAATGTACTCTTATTGGAAAGAAAAATTAATCATGATGTGAAAATGACATTCAAGTTCATCAACATTCTTGTTTTTAAAAAAGTACCATTTTTATTTAGTTAAATAAATTCTGTTGTTAACTACACATTCTCTGAAAGGATTTATAATCTGTAGTCAGTACTGTTTTATTTGGGGTATTTTGTGTTCTGGATTTCTTATCAGGATTTGGAATGCAGCTTGTTTACCCTTCAAAATAGTGTTTAGATAGTAATGATGTTAACATAGCTAAGTGAGATAGGATAGGACGGATGCAGGCACAGGACCATCAGAAATTAAAAGCCTTTCTGAAAAAAAAAATGTAAAATGGTTTTCCAGATAACTGAGAGTTAATGGCCTTTCTGCTTAGTCTATGCACACAATGTAAGGAAGAGCAAAGGAAAACCAAAGGAAAGCCTCTAGAGGCACTGTTGGGTTCCAAAAAGCTATTGAAACTTGCAGATATACACAAGGGATTCTGCAGGTTGAGTGTTTGAAAAGTAGATTTCTCAGCATGTTCTGGCATGATAAGGGTTTTAAGGCAGATGGATATAATGGGAATATAATTAAACCCTTTTCAGATAATGGTATAATAATACTATGTTCTCTAAGGATAGGCAGAGCTGGAGCTCTGAGTACAATCCATCCATTTCTACCTATGTGTTCTATTCTATTCCAGGGTTTCATTAGGAATAATTTCCATGCATATAATTCCCACGACCTCACTTTATTGTTCTAATGTCACCAGTGCTTTAAATAAAGATCCGCAGTGCTGAGTAGAAAAGGATAGAGAGGCAAGGGAATGAAAGGGACTAGGAAAAAGTAAGTGAAGAAGGAATTCTCATTTTCATGAATATATTTTTATTATAAAATGTTCAGTAACATTTAAAACACAATGTCTTTGAATTCTCATAAGAGTTGAAAATGGGACTTTATTGATCAAACAACTAATTTTACATTGGCTGAAAAGGATTTTTAGTCATGTGCTATTTATTATGTTCATTAATACTCTTCTTACTTGATTTTAACTGGTTTATATTTTTATTGCTAGAATTAAAGATTTAGTTAACTTACTTTTCCTCATGTTTTGAACCACCCAAACATTAAGTAATTATCATTATTTTTAAAAACCTGGCATATGTGTAAAATTATTTGGGCATATTCCTGTTTCTTTAGTCAAAAACTCAAGCAACAGAACAAAAATATTTAAAATTTATTTAAAATTAAGATTTTAAGAAGTTTGTTCTCATCTGAAATAGGGCTCTTATATTGCCTACAAGCAAACAAAACCTTTTGTTTCCTTCACTGACTCTGAAGAGACCAAAATGCTTTATTCAGGGTAAAAGAAAGGTTTGATTATTTACATTGTAAACTGATAAAACCATATGCCATATTTGTTTGGAGTTCACTTATAAGACATATAAGCCTAGATAAAAATAAAAATATGAGCATACCTAAGAAATGATTAGTTCATATTTCTTTCCACATAATTCTTTCCTAACTGTCCATCAAGATACTTTGCAGACTGCAAGGGTTCAATATTTATTTGGTAAAGAAACAAGTAAATGGTGCAAAAATAAGGAATAAACTTGAAAATTATGTAGACAAAACAAGAAGGTAGTCATGAAGAAAGAAAGAAAAAAAGGAAAGATAGGAAAGAAAAAGAGCCTACTCCAGGAATTATCAGAAGTACTTATTAATTAATGATTATATCATCACTCTACCACAAACCTTGGACTCCTTTATTTATTAAAAGAAAAAGTGCAAAGCACTAGGGACAGACCTGATATAATAGAAACAACTTGAAAGATAAGAATTCTTGGCTCTGCCTTATCCATTTGACCACAAATAAACCACATATCATAGCTGAAATTCATTTTCTTAATTAGAAAATTAAAGATTAGACTATATAATTACGTTTCCTTGTAGATAGAATACTTGATGGTTTTCAATGTAAACAAGAATCTGTTTATTCCTCTACAGAGACATAGAGTCCCAGTGAAAGCAGGAGAATGCTCAACATTACTTGTAGTGACAGATTTACAGATTCAATGTGTAATTAAGTAGGTTTTCTAGTCCACTCATTAGAAGAATGCAAACCAAGCAGTTAGCTCTTGCAGGGCACACACATGCAGATATCTCTTACATCCTTCCCCTTAAGTCTTCTAGCTTTCTTAAGTAGAGGCTACTGAATGACCATATATAAATAATCTCTTTTCACACAAGTCAACATCTAGAATTGGATCAAATAAAAGATAATAGACAGGTGCCTACTTTTTCTCTTCTGAAAGTACTGTATTACTTACTTTATGATAGAATATATTTTAAATACTTAAATATTTTGAAAAATGTTACAGATCAGAGAACAAAATTTTTGAAAAATATTTTAGACACTGAAAACAGATGTGATTAAGTCAGAGTAGGAAAAGATCATCTAAATACACAATAAGTAAGATTTTTATGTATGTGGGAGGGATTTTGTGGGTACTAGTCAGAGTAAGTCAGAGATAAAGGTACAAGATGATTGCTTTAGAAACTAAATTTGGGATAGCCTAGGAAGCCTTTCTCCTGTATTCCTTCTCTTAAATCATTTGTACACAGTACTAAGCATTGTTTCAAGACTAAGGTTTGAATGGGAAAACTAGGTATTAAGAAGAAGGGGAAGGAGGAGCCCAAGATGGCATCTAAGTGAAACACCTCTCCTCAGGTGCTATGAGCTCGAATCAAATTTGCCAAAAAAGCAGCTTCTTGATGGAAGAAAAAAAAGCAACAAAAAAGCAAACAAAGCAACGAGAATTGAAATACAGCTGAAGAGACCCCAGAAAGCTGACCAGGGAGAGCAAAGAAGCCCATACTTGCAGAAGTGATGCCACGCCACGGAGTGGCGGCGGCCATTAAGCTGCAGCCTGACACGGGGGTCCACTAACACTGCTGCATACCCAGCAACCAGACGTGAAGTAAGCAAATCCAGAACTCCACATCCTAGCCAGGTGGAGGATCCCTGAACCTTCCCCAGTGATCAGACCACGTGGTATGACCAGTGTAAGCCCCCTGAAGGACCACCCCAGCTCAATTCTCCCACCAGAGCTGGAGCAGCGATCAACTGCACTGCAGAGCTTGAATCAAAACTGCCTCAAAAGCAGCTTCTTGACAGAAGGAAAGAAAAGCAAAGCAGAAAAGAAGTGAACAAAGCAACAAAAGCAGCTGAAGAGAACCCAGGGAGAACAAAGGAGACAGCCTGTGGCGCGAACTGGTGGCTACCATTTTGCCAGCCACCATTTCACTAGCCACCATTTTGCCAGTTGCCCAGACCTCCAATGACTATCTGCACATCCAGCAACCAGAAGTGGAGTAAGCAATTACAGAACTCCACCATAATCAGGTGGCATACCTGTCAGGATCAACAGTTATCAAGAACACCTGGGACAACCATCTTAAGCCTGCGGAAAGGACACCCAGCTCACCCCTCCTACTGGAGCCAGAGCAGCAGGGATCTGTAAGTTAAATTGCACTCCCGGGATGCGGGGGCCCCTATACAAAAGACAGACTCAGTCACCTGCACTTCTAGTAATTAGACAGGAACAGAAGTGTGGGAAGAACCCAGTGCACACAGTACATAGAGACCTTTCAGGCACACTGGAAACTGCCCGATATTTAGACTGCACTACTGCCACCAGCAAAGGCAGAGAGACAGACAAAAAGGCCAATTTTAAAAGAGTTAACCTAAGAATAATAGGCATAGAAGAGGGATTAGAAGTTGAAACTAATGGAATAAACAATCTTTTCAAGAAGTAATTTCAGAGAATTTTCCAAAAATAGAAAGAGAAGTTGACACACAGGTACAGGAAACATACAGAACTCCCTCAAGACAAGACCAAAGAAGAAGTTCACCATGCCACATAATAATCAAGCTGACTAATGTAGAAGCTAAGGAGAAAATTCTAAAAGCAACAAAAGTAAAAGGCCAAGTGACGTTTAGAGGCAAACCAATTGGAATCACTCCAGACCACCCAAATCAAGTCATGAAAGCCAGAAGGGGCTGGAGTAACATATTCCAAACTCTCAAAGAAAATAAATAGCAGCCAAGATTCCTCTACCCAGCAAAACTCTCTCTCAAAATTGACAGGGAAATAGAAAAACCTTCCAGGATAAACAGAAACTGAAAGAATTTATGTCTTCCAAACCAGCACTAGAGAAAATACTCAAAGAGATTAACTACAAAGTAGAACTAAACAAGTAAACATCAGAATCAGAGAAACAATAATTTCCAGGAAGCAAACAACTAAGCAAAAAAGAATTAACATCACCAAAAACAGAAGTCAAAACTCAAAATATTAGAAATTAAAAATCATCTCTCAATAATCACATTGAATATAAATGGTCTCAACTTTACAATAAAAAGGCACAATGTGGCAAAATAGATTAAAACCCAGAATCCATTATATGCTGCCTGCAAGAAATACACCTTACAAGCCGGGCATGGTGGCGCACACTTGTAATCCCAGCATTCGGGAGGCTGAGACCAGAGGATCCGGGTTCGCGGCCAGCCTCAGCTACCTAGTGAGGCCCTCCTCAACTTAGTGAGACTCGGTTTCAAAATAAAGAATAAAAAAATAGGGCTGGGGGTGTAGCTCGGAGGTAGAATGCCCTTGAGTTCAACCCCCAGTGCCGCAAAAAAAAAAAAAAAAAAAAAAAGAAATACACCTTATAAGCAAAGATTCCCACAAACCAAAGGTGAAGAGCTGGAGTAAGGTAATCCATGCCAATGGAACTCGAAGACAAGCAGGAGTAGCAACCATAATATGAGATAAATTAGATTTCAAGCCTACGCTTATCATAAGAGACAAATCAGGTCATTTTTTACTAGCAAGAGGGAGTAACAATTATCAACATCTATGTCCGAAATATAGGTGCAGCCACTTTCATAAAACAAACTCTGTATGATATAAAGTCACACATAGATCCCAATACACTAATATTGGGAGACTTCAATATACCTCTCACATCACTAGACTGATCTTCTATAGAAAAGTTCAGTAAAGATGCCTCAGACCTAAAGAATACCATAACCCAAATGGACCTATTAGAACATTTAGACTCTTTCACCCAACTACAACTGAATTCACATTTTTCTCAGCTGCACATAGAACTTTCTCCAAAATAGACCACATTCTGCGTCACAAAGCAAGCACTGGCAAATTAAAAAAATGTAACATAATTCCCTGCATCTTTTCAGACCACAATGGAGTGAAACTAGAAATCAACTCTAAGAAGACCCAGAGTAACAATGTAAACACATGGAGACTGAAAACCACACTGCTGAACGAGGATTGGGTCATAGAAGAAGTAAGGGGAGAAATTAAAAAATTCCTAGAAACCAATGAAAAGAGAGACACAACATATCAAAATCTCTGGGACACTTTGAAGGCAGTACTAACAGGAAGATTTATAGCACTGAGTGCCCACATAAGAACAGAAAATCACCAAATAAATAACCTAATGACACAGCTCAAAACACTTGAAAAACAAGAACAGTCTAACCCCAAAGCTAGTAGAAGACAGGAAATTATGAAAATCAGAGCAGAAATTAATGAAGTAGAGAATAAAAAAATACAGAAAATCAACAAAACCAAAATCTGGTTTCTTGAAAAGTAAAAATGATAGATAAACCATTGGCCAATGTAACCAAAAGAAAGAGAGAATCAACCCAAATTACCAAAATAACAGATGAAAAAGGTGATATACCACCAACAGTATGGAAATACAGAAGATAGTCAGAAACTATTTTGAAAAACTATACTCCAACAAAATGGAAAATCTAGAAGAAATGGAGAGATTTCTAGACACATATATAACCTTCCTAAATTGAGTCAAGAAGATATAGAAAACTTAAATCAGCCAATAACAATCAAATAGATAGAAACAGCAATAAAGAGTTACCATCAAACAAAAGCCTAGGGCCAGATGGTTTTCCAAGTGAATTTTATGAAACATTTATAGAAGAGCTAATCCCAATACTCCTCAAACTATTCTGTGAAAGAGAAAGAAACGAGATCCTTCCAAACATATTCTATGAACCCAACATCACATTAATACCTAAGCCAAATAAAAAAAGTTCAAGAAGAGAAAACTACAGACCTATGTCATTGATGAACTTAGATGCAAAACTGCTAAACAAAGTACTAGCAATGCACATTCAAAACCACATCAAGAAAATTATACACCATGACTAAGTCCGGTTCATCCCATCCATGTAATTCACCACATAAACAGAATCCGGTTCATCCCATCCATGTAATTCACCACATAAACAGAATCAAAGACAAAAATCACATGATCATCTCAATTGATGCTGAAAAAGCATTTGACAAGATCCAACACCAATTCATGCTAAAAGCACTACAGAGAATCAGAATAGAAGGAACATACCTCAATATCGTAAATGCAATATACAATAGGCCTACAACCAACATCATATTAAATGGAGAGAAACTACAAGAGTTCCCACTAAAAACAGGAAGAAGACAAGGATGTCCATTATTACCTCTTATGTTAAATATAGTACTTGAGACACTAGCCAGAGCAATAAGGGAAGAGAAGGAAATGAAATGGGTAAAAATAGGAAAAGAAGAACTAAAACTATCCCTTTTTGCAGATGACATGATACTATAATTAGAAGGCCCAACAAAGTCAACCAAAAAACTTATAGAACTGATCAACAAGTTCAGCAGTGTCTGGCTACAAAATCAATCTTAAAAAATCAGAGGCTTTTCTGTATGCCAACCATAAATCCACTGAAAAAGAAATCCAGAAAACAATTTCACTCACAATAGTACCCTGAAAAATAAAACACTTAGGGATAAACCTAACCAAAGAGATAAAAGATCTCTATAAGGAAAACTATACAAAGTTGAAAAAAGAAATTGATGAAGACCTTAGAAAATGGGAGGATCTACCATGCTCTTGAATTAGCAGAAAAATATCATCAAAATGGCCATCCTCCCAAAGTGATCTACAGATTCAAAGCAATACCCATGAAATTACCAACATCACTTCTCCCAGACATAGAAAAAACAGTCCTTAAATTCATTTGGAACAACGAAAAGCCCAGGATAGCCAAAGTAGTTCTTAGCAACAAGAACCATGCAGGAAGTATCACAATACTTCAAACTACTACAAAGCCACAGTAATAAAAACAGCATGGTATTGGCACAAAAGCAGATACATAGATCAATGGAGCAGAATAGAAGACTCAGTAACAGACCCATGTGCTTAGAGTCAACTGATTTTTGACAAAGGAGCAAAAAATATACACTGGAAAAAGATAGCCTCTTTAACAAATGGAGTTGCCAAAATTGGTTAACCATGTACAGGAAAATGGAAATAAACCCCACTTTCTCTCCCTGCACAAGAGTCAACTCAAGGTGGATCAAAGACCTGGAAGTCAAGTCAGCGACCTTGCAGCTACTTGATGAGGGCATAGGGACAACACTACAACACATAGGCACAGGTAAAAACTTTCTCAACAAGACCCCCAAAGCACAAGCAACTCAAAGGAAGATCAATACATGGGATTGCATTAAACTGAAGAGCTTAAGTGCAGTAAAGGAAACTATCAAGAACCTCAACAGAGAGCCCTCAGAGTGGGAGAAAATTTTTGCGAGATACTCTTCTGGTACAAGACTAATACCTACGATATACAGAGAACTCAAGAAAATCACAGCTAAGAAAACAAATAACCCAATCAAAAAATGGGCAAAGGATCTAAATAGACACCTCACAAGAGAAAATACAAATGACCGATAAATGTGTGAGGAGATGCTCTACATCATTAGCAATCAGAGAGAAGCAAATTAAAACTACCTTGAGATTTCACCTAACTCCAATCAGAATGGCAATCATAAGAAACACGAACTACAATAAATGCTGGAGAGGGTGCAGAGAATTGGGGACCCTAGTACATTGTTGGTGAGATTGCAAATTAGTCAAGCCACTTTGGAAAACAATATGGAGGATCCTCAGATGAATGGGAATGAACCTACCATATGATCCAGCAATACCACTTCTGGGTATCTACCCAAAAGAATGGAAACCAAATTATCAGACCGATGCATGTGTAGCTATGTTTATAGCTGCACAATTCACAATTGCCAAACTATGGAAACAGCCAAGATGTCCATCAACAGATGAATGGATTACAAATCTTTGGCATATGTACACAATGGAATTTTACTCAGCCATAAAGAACAAAATCATGTTATTTGCAGGGAAATGGATGTAACTGGAATCCATTATGTTAAGTGAGATTAGTCAGACACAAAGAATAAAAAAGCATATGTTCTCCTTAATATGCGGATGCTAGGGAGAAGATGGGGCATAAGAGGGACTCCAGATGAAAAAGGAGAAACCCTAGATAAGCAAAGAAGTTGACTTAACTGAAGGTGATGGATAGGGGGTGGGGGGCACCCTAATGCACATGATGTACTTTCACAAATATATCAAAGTCAATCACTAAACTGAACTTGAGAAGGAGGAAGGGCAAGGGAGTGGGGTGGGAATTAGGTAAGGGGTTAAATGAGAAGTGAGTGCATATATGCCTTTATCAGCTTGTACCTAACAAAGATCTATGATTACAATGCACCAATTAACAAAAAGAAGAAGAAGAAGGAGGAGGAGGAGGAGGAGGAGGAGGAGGGGAGTCCTCTTCATTCTTAAATGGTGAATGAAATTCCCCTAATATGGGACATAGCGTTGTCAAGCTTCTCTTAGGTCCATTCTATCCCTCAAATAATGGGGAATATATGGTATACACAAACATTATCTTAAACATTTCAAGGGAATCAACCAATATGTAAGAGGCATAAAACTATAAGAATCAGAATATTAACTGTCTCAGGTTTTAGCTAGTATAATACAAAATAGATTTTGAAAGAAATCTCTGTGCTTGAAGAGATTAACCATAATACATTCATGCAGCAAAGATGTAGAAATGAATACAAGAATAACAAGAACCACAAGTAATGCTAATAGTATAAATTTCTCTATTTTAAAATATACTTTCTGAGTGTGAAAATACCTAGCTATATACCTGATTTCTCCACCTAAAACAATGTGTTAAAGTAAAGTTGAAAATAAAGAGTTAAAAAGATGGGAAGTGCCGGGCGTGGTGGCGCACACTTGTAATCCCAGCATTCTGGAGGCTGAGACTGGAGGATCTGGGTTCGCGGCAAGTCTCAGCTACCTAGTGAGGCACTCCGCAACTTAGTGAGACTCGGTTTCAAAATAAAAGAATAAAAAATAGGGCTGGGGGTATAGCTCGAAGGTAGAATGCCCCTGAGTTCAATCCCCAGTACCGAAAAAAAAAAAAAAAAAAAAAAAAAAGATGGGAAGTATGGAGAGTCTAAGAAAAAGTATATAATTAAGGCAATTATATTATATATTAGAGATTTTAGCCCAGAAAGACCAAATAGGACAATAATTTTACTTCATTTTTGTAAGAATAAAAGCTCATAAGCATAACTATATATCATGAATCTTTATGGGCATGCCATAGCAAATATAAATTATGTGTAGAAAAACTCATATAAATTCTAACTAATTAATTTCATAACCACAATGAAAGAGCAAAGAACCTTTATTTGAAGAAATTTGTAAGTAAAACAGACAATGCAAATTTAAATATTGAATTGATAAGTGTTTTGTACTGAATAGCCAGAAAACATACTTCTTTTTGAAAACATATATTTGAAATCTCACACAGAAACAGCAATAAAGGAAAATCAACAAATTATAAAGTATTTATAATCTTGTGAGCTACATCCCCGATGACAGTGTCATGCATTGTAGGAAAATTGGCAACAGAAGCAGAGCCATTGAACTTCTAAATGCTAAAACTTCAGGCAAGAGGATACTAGAGCAATGTTTTTTAATTGTGAGAGGGAAGAAAACCTTCACACCTCAGTATTTATATTCTCCATTCAAATGTGAAGATAGAGTAAATAAAATCCTCAATCATGCATCAATCTTAAATGTTGTATCATAAAATATTCTTTTAGAGTTCAGTATTACTGTATCAGTTTAAAGAAAAATGCCAGAAAAAGATGGTAAAATGTATGAAAAGTAAGAATTATTTTAAAAATTATATCTATATACTTATATGCAGCTGAACAAACACACATGTCTATTTCTTTGTTTTATAACACATTTTTAACTAAGTATCATCAAAAATGTGTAGTAAGCAGGACAAAGAATGGACAATTTTAGGGACAATTTTTCCCTACAATTTTTAGTTAAGAACTTAAAAATTGTAGGGAAGTAAACACAAGTGTAATTTTTAAAAGTTCAATCATAAATTTGATAATTTCAGCTGTACATCCCTACTATATGCTAGGCATGTGTTGAAGACCTGGGTATTAAACAGCAAATAAAATATTTTTTGACCCAAATAACCTAAAACAGGTAATAAAATAAGTGAATGAATGAATATATGGTAGACCAAATAGTGATAAGTATTATGAAGAAAAATGAAGGATAGCAGAAGTACTCAGGATGACACTGTCATAGAACTGAAATGAGTGGATCATGTGAAAAGTAGCAAAAGGGACTTTAGGTAGAGTCAACAACGTATGCAAAAGCTGTCCTTTGCTAGTATTTTGGGCATGCTGTGGCAGGAGAGGAATGAACCAGATGGAGAGGGGAGAAAATGAGTTAAAATAGAAACATGTTAGTAATATAGAGTCTAAGCCTGGTATGGTGGTGCACACCTGCAGTCCCAGTATTTGGAAGGCTGATAGGAGGATCATAGGTTTGAGGACAACAGCAACCTAGGAAAGACATCATTTTAAAACAAAAAGTAAAATAGGACTCAGGGCATAATTCAGAGATAGAATGCCCCTAGATCCAATCCCTGGTAACAAATAATAATGATAATGTTAATAATTATGATAACAATAATGAAAAAATAATAAAATAATGATAATAATAACAGCAACAACATAGAGTTTAGTAGAGAATTGTGAATATTATGTTCTTTTCTAACTGGAAAGTTTTGAGCAGATGAGTGAGGTAAATATATTAGATTTAAAAGAATCATTTGATTCAGGATTTCTGACCCAGACAAAATGGTACAGATCAATTTTCCTTTCTTTTCCTTAACCCAACTATAAATGTAAGAAATGACATAAAAGTAGCAAAGTAAATACTGAAAGGTAATAGGAAGAAGGTAGGCTTTTTTGAAACCCCCAAACAGAAGGAACAATACAGCAGCCTTGTCTAGGTTTACAAATCCTTTAGCTACATTTTCTGATTTCTGGCAAAAAAAAAAGGCATACCTAGTAGACTCATTCTGCCAAGGACAAAAGATAGCTCTCTTGTCAGGTGTGTCTGAGAATCCATTTGGGTCTGAGAATCCATTTGGAGACCATTTAACACCAAATGACCAGAGGAAACACATTTCTTTTTTACCATGCCTATGATTCCCCTTTTTTAAAAAAAAAAACAGCAAGAGGCAGAACCTGTAAGATAGAACCAGCCACAGCTTGTGGCCTGACATATGTTGTTTCCATGGACCTGAACATCTCCTCCTATGACCAAATACAGCAGGGCAGGCAGGTGGAATGGGAGAAAGGGACAAATTCACAATTAGTTCTTTGATCCTGAAATGCTTTTTGTCTTCATAAGTTGTCAGGGGTCCAGTTATGGGCCAGCTATGGTTGCAGGGGAGGTTTCAGCAGTGAGATCCTCAGGAAAAAGAATGCACACAGAATCACCATCTAGGGGAGAACAAATAGCAACTTTATCCACAGATTTATCCCTTATATAGGATTTCGGGCAAAATGGCACATATACCATATATCCATCCATGTCAGCACTACGTGCACATGTGTGTTACACTTTGCTTAGTCATGTTTGTATAACTATGCACACATCTGAAACTACTCCAGATGTGTACACACATCTGTAGCTGTGTGGGGTCATGTCTTCACTGCCAGCCTGTATTTTCTCCTAGCCCTTATACTCCATGCCCTACAGAGTGGCGGTGCACAACTTGACCCAGAGAACATTACATTGGGCCAAATACCACAATAGTAGTACAGGGCACAACAAGTGACTCTTAGTCCTCCAGCCACAATACCCATCAATACCCATCTTTAGGAGGAGCCTAGTGAGTTTTACTAGGCTGTAAGTGGGTCCTCCTGTAAGGCCTGAATAGCTTGCACCTCTGCATCCATCTCTACTAAGGCTTGTTGTACCTGCTGCTGGTGATATCTATCTATATCTATATCTATATCTATATCTATATCCATATCTATATCTATATCTATCTATCTGTAGCATTTTACATGAAGAAGAGCACATGTTCCACTTTGCAAAGCAGGGAGCATCTCTAACACCATTCTATTCTGCAAAACCACCTTCTACATCTGGGTGGTTTCATCCATTAATAGGGAAAGAATCTGATGAGACATATTAAAAGCTTCAGCAACAAGTTAGGCTAAGGCTTCTACCTATAGTTCTACATCTATAGTACCACCCACTGGAACAAAGGAGGCATAATTCCTGGGACAACCAGCTAAAGATTTGATTAGTTACAGATTGGTTCACCTGTTCCATACAAAAAGGTACTATATTTACAAGCGCTACATCTTCCCCATTAACCAGCCCCACTTATTTCTATAGCATATCCCTAAAAGGGAGGAAGATTACTATAGTTTTGGCACAACAAGTCCTCCATTACATGGCATTGTTCATCCCATTCTAGGCTGCTGTGGTTTCTGGTTTGTAAAGTTGTCCAGTTGCCTGCAGTACCAGGGCTGATTTGCTATGGTAGACCTTCAGCTGCTTTCACTGGTAACTCAGTGCAGACCCAGAAATGGGAGGTATGTAGTCTTGCAATGGTGTGTGCCCAGGAAAGGAGTTTATTTCCTAATGTTAACCTGGATGGTAGAATAGGGTAGAAAGAGAGACCACCATAGGTAAGTCCTTCCCTTCTGGAAGGATACAGGCAACATGCTTGTCTTGTGAGAGAACAATGGCCAGGATAGTGGCCGCTTGGAGTAATGGTACTAGACCAAAACACCCTGGATAGGAGGTAAGGGGTTAGGAACATCCCTCACAGTATACAATGGAATAGGCCATAGTCTTGTGATCTGTGAACCTTTCAAAATCATGCCTTTCACCCATGGGGGGAATTTAACCTGTACTGGGCAGGGCCAGGCAGCTACTCAAGGGTCTAATTGTAACTGGGCTTTCTGTCCCAGTCCCCATAGCTCCAGGAGTGCAACCCATGGTCTCTGAGAAATGTGCACATGCCAGGGCCACTCCCAGACATCTTGCTGCCCCAGGGATAAAGTTTAGGTGTAGATAGTAACAGGGTTCTACTTTTCACCTCTGGTCACAACTGGGATTCCTTAGAATTTCCTGTTACCTTCAAACTGTGGGGTATTTCTGCAATTAGCTTATCTAAGAGGGGCTGCCAAATGTGTTGAGGTTGCTCATTTAAAAGCTGCACCAGAGCCAGGCATGATGTTGCACACCTGTAATCCCAGTAGTCGGGAGGCTGAGACAGAGGATCACAGGTTCAACAACAGCCTCAGCAAATAGTGAGACTCTCATCAACTTAGCAAGACCCTATTTCCAAATAAGAAATAAAATTGTGCTGGGAGTGTTACTCAAAGGTAGAATGCCTCTCAGTTCAATCCTCAGTACCACACAAAAATAAAATAAAATAAAAATAAAAACTATACTTTCATGGGCACTTATGTCTGACACTTCTTCCAATGGGGGGCTAAGGCCTTGAGCTTTCCTTTCAGGAGTTTGCTAAAGTGTTCAAACATTTCAGCTACTTGGGTCCTGTAGAGAAGATGTAACTGTCAATAACTCACTGAACTTAGCCCAGGTCTCTTCCTATTGGCCTGTAAAATGAGTACCTCTGTCACTTGCCACTACCAAGTGCCAACCATAGGCTGCTGACAATTGTTCAAGGGTGGCTATAGTATGTCACTAGCTGGCTTGTGCTACAGGGTAGGCAAAGCCCAAACCTGTGACCATATCCATGGACGTTAGATTATAATGAAGACCCTGATCCATCAGCAGTGGGTAAATATAGTAAACCTGCCATTCCTGTGAAGGTTGAGTACCTCTGGGATCCAGTTGTTTCCAGAGTTGTAGAAACTCTATGTCACTGTGGTTGGTGTTATGCACACCAAGGAAACTGCTGAACAGTATCTTGTACTTGAGTGTGGGTAAGAGTCAATCCCCATTGCTGGGCTACAGGCCCCATGGTGAGGGTACCTACATGCCCTAACTCCTTACATAACCATGAGGCTACTGACAAGGCTCCAGGGGCAGTCTAAGAGCCAGAAATTTCACTAAAGCATTGGCAACATCATTACTGGAGGCTCTGGAACATGATGTATAGTAGCTCCTTCTTGTAGACCCTATTTCCACAGGTTCTTCCACATATCCTTGTGCCACAATGTATGGTGCCAAATGAGCCAGTATTGTGCAGCTCATTTGGAGCAGCCACAAGGATAGTTCTGGGTAGACTGCCCAGCTGCCTCTACAGACCACCCAAAGCTCAGCCCACTGGCTGGAGTGTCGGGCACTGATATTATGCCAAAGTGTTTCCATGGCTGGTTGTAAGGTCACAGCCACCCAAGTGGGTAGCTGCCCATGACAAGAGCCATTAGTACCCATCATGTTTCTGTAGGTATAGGGACTTTACCTTCCTCATAGAGACTTGGAGCATCCCCTAGTTCCATGGGTTCTGAGGTGGCAGTTTCTCAGAACTGTTCTGGCCCAGAAAAGTATGTATTTGTTCAGAAAAAGGCCTACTAGTAAACTGTGCTTGTTGCTCTAAGTATGTACTCCATTTTGTCAGAGTGGGCATTAGGGCTATCCCTATTGAGGGGAGTCTGAGTCCAGGACCACAACCAACCTTCAATAGGTAGGTGGTCTGCACCATCACTGACCCAGTACTTGTAATGGATTCACAAGCTAAGATGGCAGCATATATAGCCTCTGCCCCTTTCCAAAGCTGTGACCAAAACCCAATTGGATTTGCCAAAAGACCCAGATAGGTTGACTGTTCCTGGTTGAGGCTGTTTGACCATTCCTGGTTGAGGATATGCTTGTATCTTGTCTATCATAGCTTCATGTTCACAATCTAAGAGGGCAGCATATGCAGCCTTTGCCCTCTCCATAGCAGTGGTCAAAACCCAATCTGAGCTTTCCCAAACCCAAAAAGACCCAGATATGTCTATAACTGTTGACTATTGCCAGTCGAGACTGTCTGGCTGTCCTCAGTTAAGGATACACTTGTATCTTGTCTACCATTTCTCTGGGTATCACCTTTATCTTGTCTGACAAGACAGCTCTAAAACATTTGATGGTACCCAGTTCCCTGAACTTTCTCTTTGTTGACAGCCCATCACCATTCCTGGAGAGCAGTTTGGAGGCTGCATACAACTGCTTTTAACGCTGCAAAAGAATCAGAGATTAGTATAACATCATCAATATAATGGTACAACTGTACAGCCTCAGGCTTCCAAGAGGCTAAGTCCTATTCCACCCATGGCTTTTGCCAGGAGGCTAAATCTTGTGCCACTATACAGCAACACAAGGTAGAACTATGCAAATATTCCTAGAGAAATACCACACAGGTCCATTGCCACCCTTCCCAGGTAAAAGAAAACTGTCCTTGGCTTTCTGGACTAATCTCAATGGAGAAAAAGGCATTTGCTAAGTTTACAACATAATGGAACTGATCCAGTACATATGATGGATGATATATCAGTTCTGAAATATTGGGTACTACTGCATGCAAAAGTAGTGTCATTTTATTTAATTCCACTGCTGTATGCCAGGAACCATCATGTTTTAACACTTGTCACACTGGAGAATTGAATTGGCTATGAGTCAGGCAAATTACACTTGCTTCTTCTAGCTTTAGTATTGTTTGTCAAAATTCCTCATACCCCCTGGTAACTTGTAATACCATACATTCACAGTCCTTGTAGCTTGGGGTGGAGGTGGGTAGTAAGGGAGCATGATAAGAATGTCCATCAGTGATGGTTTTTACCACACACATCCATAGCAGGAATTCTCTAACAGTTGTCTGCATGGTCAACTCCTGTAAAATATCCATCCCCAGGATATACTCAGCTGTGGGGGATGTTTATATGTCATATTGTTGCCAAGATGCATTGCACATTGTGGGGGGGACCAGTAAATCATTAATTTCACATGCAGCCTCAGGTCAGCCAATTCCATGGCTAACTAGGTGGTACCCCAGTTGGTCTCTAGTTTCCTGCTGGCCACTGCCTCTGTGGTAGCCTGTAGCAAGTGCTATCTACTGGTGTCCTGACATGCCCCCCACCACCAAGTGGCCCCAATGACCAGGGCTTCAGCTCAATAACACCAGCAGGTCCTTCAAGCCAGATCCTCATTTCACAGTGGGGCCTAATGTGGGTTTTTTAAACCCTTCTGGATTTTTTTCAGTCAGGTATATACCTCATCTCACTCCTCTGGTGGGGTCCACACTGTGAGATACTTTTCTACTAGGAGTGATAGCGATGCCGGGGGTCACAACTCCTTCACTCTGGGTTGTTCCTCTTGGGGTTGCTCATTCAAAGAGGTGCTGGAGCACTCACCTCTTACTGCCAAGTATAATAATTGTCAGGGACCTAGTCAAGGGCCAGCTATGGTTGCAGGGGAGATTTCAGCAGTGAGATCCCTAGTGAAAAGAACTCATGCAAGCCAGGCCTGGTGGCGCACACTTGTAATCCCAGTACTTGGAAGGCTGAGACAGGAGGATCTGGGTTCACAGCCAGCCTCAGCTATTTAGTGAGGCTCTCTGCAACTTAGTTAGACCATGTTTCAAAATAAAGACTAAAAAGTAGGACTAAGAATGTAGCTCAGAGGTAGAATGTCCCTGGGTTTCATCCCCAGTGCCCCCCCTCCAAAAAAGAAAAAGAACTCATGCAGTCTTTATCTGGAAGAGAACAAACAGTAAGTTTATTCATAGACCTGTGTCTTATATAGAATTCAGGGCAAAATGGTACATGTCCACTTCAGTGTGATGTATGCATGTGTGTTACACTTTGCTTTGTCATATTTACATAGCTGTGTACACATCTGCAACTGAGCAAGATGTATATCCACATCTGTGGTTGCATGAGATACTTGCACATGTGTCCCTGTGCAGGGGCATGTCTTCACTGCTAGCCTGTCCTTTCTCTGGGTTCCTGCAGATGTCTAAAATGTTCCTTTGATAACTAAAGAAAAAGAGGTGGACAGCTAGAATCAATCCCAGCAAGAGACTTATTTAAGAACCTTCTTTGTCCCTGAGAGTCTATATAACAGACACTAAGCTATGTGAGGAACCAAAGGAAACTGGCTGGGGTAAAGTTGACCAGTCAGGGAAGCCTCCTAATCACTGCTGGTCTGGGAATCTCCAGACTCTGAGGTTTTTCTGACAGCACTGGTAGGGGGATCTCACCACCCCTCTTCACCACTGGTACACTCTAGGTACACTTCAGGTGCCTCTGAAGCAGCACCAACAGGAAGCAGTGGCAAGACCATTGTATCTTAGACCTAGAGTTTCCAATATGACAGACAAAATAACCAGGATACAATTTGAAAAATCACTCACTGGATAAAGAACCCAAGAGAATCTCAACTTTAATAATAATAAGAAAAGACAATCATTTGTAGTAAAAAATGGAATGAATCTGATGTTAGCATATGATGTTGAGAAATATTGTAAAGCAGCCTTTATAAAAATGCTTTACCAATTGATTAAAAAATCTCTTGAGACAAATGAATATCAAACCTCAACAAAGAAAAACAAATTATATAAAGAAATCAAATGAATATTATAAAACTAAAAAAATATAATAATAGCAATAAAAAAATTCAGATAGGCTCACTAACCCCAAACCTCATTGCATTTTAAAGCTATACACACAACTGCATTATGTAAAAACTTTTTGCTATAAACCATTCACAGGATGGAATTTTAAAAAAATACTTCTCAAAAAAGAATGACTTAGGCTCAGTCATTTCACCAGAAAATTTTACCAAGTATATAAAGAATTTCCACCAATTTTATACAATCTCTTTCAGAAAATAAGAGTAGGAATGCTTACAGCTCTGATATTAAAACCACAAAAAAAGATAGAACAAAAAGAGAAAATACAGACCAATATCTCTGATGAACTTTGTCAAGGCAAAATAAAAACAATAGAACAAAAACAATAATTGGAGTAACTTTGGTTTTGGACCCTTAAAATGGAACCAGGAGGCCATTATTAATCAGACATCCAACACATCCATAGCAGAATCTTTGAGCTAGAGTGCAGACATGCAACTCATCTTTGGACAGAAACAAACCACAGGCTCATGAAACATTGTTAACATCTACTTACCTCTCAACTACCTAGAGACTGAGATAAATGTCACTCCATTGCTATCTTACAAAAGAGCTTAACTTTTGCCAGCACTAATAATACCGGACTAAAAAATGATGGAATTACCAACTCATTTTGCAGTTTAAAGTAATAAATACAGCTGCTTTTTGTAAAAGCTTGGAGCACACTTTCAAAACTGCTTAAATCTGTGTTTTCTCAGATATTAATCCTTATGAGACCAAAAAATTGCAAACTTGTTTTGTTTTCCTTAACTAGGTTATTATTCTCTGTTAACAACTTGTATAGAAAACTTTTCAACAAAGTATTTTCAACCTAAAAGGTAAATTGTGACACACTGAGGGTAAGAACATAGGATTTATTTATTATTATTATTATTATTATTATTATTATTATTATTATTATTACTAGTATTGAAGCCAGGGGCATTCTACCTCTGAGCTACATCCCCAGCCCTATTTCATTTTTATTTTGAAACAGAGTCTCACTATTTTCATGAGAGTCTCACTACTTTCTGAGACTGTCCTTGAGCCTGCGATCCTCCTGTCTCAGCCTCCCAAGTACTGGAGTAAGTTACAAGTATACACCACCACACCAACAGAGACCTCAAGATTTATTTGAGTCCAAATGAAGATGGCCACATGAGCTAAAAACATTGAATTTCAGTTGTTGAGTAAGCACTCCCAACACGGAATCTGAGGGGTCTTGCTTTTCATAGATTAAAAAAAGAACAGAAAAAAAGATATGGAAAACTAGTTGCTACAATTTAATTGGTTGACAAAAAAAGCACAGGAAGAGCTCTTAATAAAGAGCTTATTAATAAGCTATTCTTTACCTATGTTATATATTCCAGATACAAATTACAAGAAGTGAGAAAAGGGCTTTTAATAGAGTTATGTATTAGCTTTATGCATGAGGGGTTCACAAAAACCTGCTATCCTAGGTCAGAAATACCTAGGTGATTGCAGTCTCATGCCTCATGTTTCTCTGGCTAAATAACTTTGGAACCTCATTCATATACATCTGAAGTTCTTCTCAGTATTAGTCAGGTGGATCCATCATTGCATTAAAATATACACCAGACCAAGGGAGATTTATTCCAGCACTACAAGACTGAATTGCTGAAGGCACTAACCAATGTAAACCCCCATATCAACAATCTAAGAAAGAAATAGTTTATGGCAGTATCAATTGAGGGAGAAAAAGTATGTAACAAAATCTAGCACTTATTTATGAATTAGGCAAAAACTCTTGGTGAGCTAGCAATAGAGAAAAACTATTTTAACTTCATAAATAATGTCTACAAAAACCCATCAGTAATAGTGAATATTTCCTCCTATATCAGGAACAAAGCAACGGTGTCTTTTAGCATAAATTTTTTTTTCTACAATTTAAGAGGAAAACTCTAGAAGAGATAAAACAATTTTGATAAAGAAATAAGTGGGAGGAAATATTCTACCTGAGCCTTACTCTAGATACAGTAATCAAGATGGTAGTATTGGTGGAGGGATAGACAAAAAGAATAGACCCATAAAAATGTCTTGTGCTGATTTTCAAAAAAGGTGCAAATGCAATTAAATGGAGAAAGACTAGCCTTTTTCAACAAATGATGTTGGATTAACTGGACATCCAGAGGCAAAAATAAATAAAACCTTTACCAAACCATCATATTGTATGTTAAAATTAACTGAAAATAGACCATATATTTGAATTTAGAACTATGGAAATTTTATAAAAAGTCTGGAAAAATCTTCAGGGTTTGGAATTGGCAGTTTTTCTAGCTGTGACACTAAAAACATGATCTATCAAAAGCAAAAAGTGATAAACGGGACCTCTCTTAAAACAGAAAACTTTCACTTTGTGGAAGCTCATGTAGAGGATAAAAAGGCAAGCTACAAACTGAAAGAAAATAACACATTCAACAATGATAAGAATTTAAATGTATAAGAAACTCTTAAAATTTAGTAAAAAATCCAAAGAAATCAATTACAAAATGAGCAAAAGATATGAACAGACATTTCACTGAAGATGACATAGCATGGCAATCAGCACATGAAAAGATACTCAACATCATTAGTCATCCTGGGAGCACAGTGTAAAACCTCAATACAATATCACTATACACCGCTCAGAAAGGAGAGATTAAAAAAATACATGTATTTTAATATATAGTGACAATACTAAATTCAAGTGAGGATGTAAATAAACTGGATAACTCACTGAGGAAACACATACTGGTAAAGCCACTCTGAAAAACAATTTGTCTATTTGATATCAAACTAATCATGTGATGATCATATGACCTAGCAATTGCAATCTTAGGCATCTATCTCAAAGAAATAAAAGAAATTAAATTTCTTTTCTTAAAAAGAAATTGGTAACTTCTGAGATAGGAAAAGCTATAGAAGTGCAAGTTTGGGTAGATTAAGAATTGGGGATTTGGTTTAAGTTAAATTTGAAATCTCTGTTTTACCTATCACAATGAAAATGAGAGCTAAGTAGAGGGTCCAGGCTAGAGATATACATTTTAGAATCCTGTACTTATAAATGACTACAAACCTATGAAAGTCAATGCCATAATTAACATGCTTACTGTAGTTAGAATGTATTCCAGGGAATGAACCCTAGGATATCTCAATGTTTTTCCACTGGAGAGAGAATGTTGAAAAGACAAAACAGATTGTAGCAGCCTAGCCAGCAAGAAGGGGAAGGAGGCAAGATGAATGGTGTCTTTAATCATACAGACCATCCTTTACATTTCTACATAAAACCTAAACTCAGAGAATTACAGCAGCAAATTTCATGTGAAATCAACCTTATATTTCTAAGATAAACACAGCTTGGTAATAAAGTGGTTTTTGTTTATACATTGCTGAGTTGTTAGCCTTGTTAAATCAATGTTTATAAGTAAGACTGGTCATATATTAAACTAACCTTTCTTCCTAACTTTTCATATCTAATAAAAATCTTACGTGATTTTTTTCAGTATTTGCCCAATGGATTTGTTTTCAATATTTGTCCAATGGATTATAGTGATAGCAAAACACTGAAAAGCCAGAATTTAATTAAAACTGTAGTAATGGTGAAGGAACAAAAATAAACTATGGGAGGAAGAGTGAGCTCAGGAATAGACTCATGTTTGTATGACAAGTTGGTAAACAATAGAGGCATCTCATAAATCTAGGAACAAAAATGAGTTATCAGTACATGAAATGAGGAAAACCAGCTTACTCTATTAAAATATATACATATACCTGGTTTATTATATCTTACCTAACCTAAAGATGATTAAATGCAAATGGACAAGGACAAATATTGAATAATACAAAAAGAAGGCATGAAAAAACATTTTCATGGCTTCTACAAGGGAGTGGAGAAAGGATACTTAAACAAAAATCCAAATATAGAACATATAACTTTAAAAATAATGAGTTTAACAAAATTAAACTTATGATTTAGGGGAGCTCATTGAAGGACAACCAGCCAAATATTAACAAATGGCAGATTGAAATATATGTATAAATTTTCAGCCTAATAAACAATATTACCTAGGCTACATAGAAAGTGCTGCTTAGATATAAGTAAAATGACTCAAACCTAATTAAAATATTATAAATGCTGTACATGGTCAGTACTAAGGGAAAATCCAAATGGCTGACTAATAAATAAAGAGCTGCTCATATTCAACAGTAATCCTAGAGAATTAGGTTAAAACAATGGGCTATGTCTTTCTCCTATCAGAAGGCAAACACTTAAAATGTCAGGTAAAACGTAGCCTTAACAAGGATATGAAAAAATGAGA
Organism: Graphiurus murinus; assembly: GCA_004027655.1. Classification (NCBI taxonomy): domain Eukaryota; kingdom Metazoa; phylum Chordata; class Mammalia; order Rodentia; family Gliridae; genus Graphiurus; species Graphiurus murinus. The sequence continues at coordinate 1,588 of PVLC010001271.1, read as the reverse complement.
ATCTTTACGAATCATTACTGCAATGTTAACTATTATGGCCTTCTGGAGAGAAATTTGGCAGTGCTTAGTAAAATTAATTACGTCTATATATTGTGACAGCAGTTCTGTGCCAGTGGATAAATTTCTAAGAAACTCATGTGTAAGTCCATGGGGAATATGTAGGGGGCTCTTCATCATAGTGTGTTTTTAAAAGCTCAGCCCTTGAGGCTGCTCAGGTGGCTAATGGCTAAATGAGATGTGGGGGCTGCTGCACCTTGCATACTGTGTAGGGGTTAGAACCAGTGGATTAGGTGTGCAGAGCAAAGCAGCAGCAACAGATCTTAAAATGTTATGCCTAATAAAGTAGGGGACGTGTTTTGTAACACACATATACATATATATGTATGTTTTATATATATATATATTTAAATTTTCTGGTACTGGAGATTGAACTCGAGGGGGGGCATTCTACCTCTGGATATACCCCCTGCACATTTCTACTTTTATTTTGAAATGAGACTTCACTAAATTGCTGATGGTCTCAAGTTGCTGAGGCTGGCCTCAAAACTATGCTTCTCTTGTCTCAGCTTCCCAAGTACTGGGATTACAGATATGTGCCACCGCACCCAATTTGTAACACATATTTTTATATAAGTTAAAAACCTCCTGTTGAAACAATAGCATTTGTTTTTCATAACTGTCTTAAAACTTAAAGACATATATTTAAATATATGGAGGAAAATTAGGCAGAAGAGAAATGACAGGTGGGACATCATGGCACACACCTATAGTAATCCCAGCATTTTTGAGGCTGAGACAGGAAGATTGCAGGTTCAAATGCAGCCTCATCAACATAATGAGACCCTCAGCAACTTAGTGAGATCCTGTTTCAAAATAAAAATAAAATAGGGCTAGGCGTAGCTTGCAGGTAGAATGCTCCTGGGTTAAATTCCCAGGACTGAAAAAAAAAAGAAAAAAAAAAAGAAAATCAAAACCAAACAAAGAAGAAAAGGAAAGGAAAGAAAACAAAGAAATGGCAGTGATGATGGGGGATACTGGAAAAACAAAATGAAGGCAAAAGGTGCCTTACATGGTTTTATGGTGTACCATGAAACAAGGTGCTTTACTAACTCAATACTTTGAATCCAAGATCTCGCCAAAATAAATGAATGGCCAATACTAAATGAATAATATATAATTATTTATCTACCAGAATGGCAAAACTCAGTAAAGTAAATAATTGCTTTCATCTGGTGGTAGTTGGAATGTATGTAAAAACAGCCTTTTTGAAGACTGAGATTTCGTTATCTTGAAATGTTTAAAATAATGCTTTGTTGACTGAAAGTCTGTGGGTCTGTTTCTGAGTCTTCTATTCTGCTCCATTGGTCTATGTATCTATTTTTGTGCCAATACCAATGGAGCAGAATAGAAGACTCAGAAACAGACCCACAGACTTTCAGTCAACTGATTTTTGACAAAGGAGCCAAAAATATACGCTGGAAAAAGGATAGCCTCTTTAACAAATGGTGTTGGCAAAACTGGTTAACCATATGCAGGAAACTGGAAATAAACCCCACTTTCTCACCCTGCACAAGAGTCAACTCAAGGT
>PVLC010001270.1:119397-144985 GCA_004027655.1 Graphiurus murinus | reverse complement strand
CGGCTCCTATTTTTTATTCTTTACTTTGAAACAGGGTCTCACTAAGTTGTGGAGTGCCTCACTAGGTAGCTGAGGCTGGCCTCGAACCCGGATCCTCCGGTCTCAGCCTCCCGAATGCTGGGATTACAAGCAAGCGCCACCACGCCAGGCTTTGAATAGGATTCTTAGTAAGGCTGAACTAAAGCCCCACTCCACGTCAAGGCCCCTGTGGGGTGGCAGGAGACAGGTGAGGACCACAGAGACCGGCCCGTCTCCCCCTCTGGCCTTAGGCGCTGGTCCAATTTCTCTTCCCAGCACAGGAAGGGTCGCTGAGCCCAGGGGTTCGGAGCAGCAGGATCGGGGTGACCTCCCTCCCTGGCTTAGGGACAGTGTGAGAAGGAGGCAGAAGGGGAGTGAGCTGGCTGGCGAGCCCGGCACACGCAGCTCCTGTTTCTTTTTTTTTTCTTTTTTTTTTTTTTTTTTGTGGTACTGGGGACTGAACTCAGGGGCATTCTACCTCCGAGCTACACCCCCAGCCCTATTTTTTATTCTTTATTTTGAAACCGAGTCTCACTAAGTTGTGGCGTGCCTCACTAGGTAGCTGAGGCTGGCCGCGAACCTGGATCCTTCGGTCTCAGCCTCCCGAATGCTGGCAGCTCCTGTTTCTAATTCTAGAGGCGGGCACTGGCTGGGCCTGGACCCTCAGCCAATTGTCCAGGCAGATTGCTCTATAACCCCGCTTCAGACAGCCCCCAAAGTGAGCCCCCAAACCTTGGTCCTCTTCCCAATGTCTCCCTGAAATCTATGCTTCCAGCCTTGAAAGAGGAACCCTCCGCTGGTTCCTCCGGTCTCCTCAGCTGGCTTCCTCTGGTCTTGTCTCGGCCTCCTGCTGTTGAAACTGGCTGCAAGGAGACATGAGCATGGGTCTCCGGGGAGGCTCTGGACCACTCGGGGCTCTTCCTCAAAGTCGATGGACCCCGATGCCAGGGAAAGCAGCAGCCAGTGGAGGGCCCGGCTCCCCATTGGACCAGCCATGGCGGAAGGGCGCCAGCCTCCCCTGCCAATCACCACAGGACCCGCCCTCTCCGGCCCCCGCTGGAGACCCGCCACCTCTGCTCGGGTCTCACCGGGGGACCCAGGAGAACTGAGCTCCAGCGGGGCCTTGCCTATAACGAGCAGCCCGCAAACACTCCAGCAAGGAGCAGGGGGCCCCCTGAAACAGGACCAGAGCCAAGAACGGGAGAAACATTGTCCGCAAAGGAACAGGCATCCGCACCGCCCGGCTTTTTGTCCCTCTGGCCGCAATGGCCCAGCCGGTAGTCCCAGAAACGTAAATCACCTGCCAGGCCCTAGGTGCTGCCCTGCAAGGACGCTGGCTGGCGCACTGACTGTCCCTGGTTCTTCCCAGCTGCATGAGGCTCTATGGTTGGGGTTCCCAGAAAGGAACAGCCCCACTGAGTGAGGACGACTCCGGCCACCCCCGCCTGTCTCCTCCTTTCCAATGAAAAGAGTTCTAAAGTCCAATTACGACAGAATGCACAGCCTCTTTAAACCGGAGAATCCCACTCCGCTCAAAGGATATTTGTGATTGCCTCCCCAAAGCTAAAAACTGATATGCTTTTCTCTCTCTGCTAAATTACAACATCCTCCGATTGGTGCTGGGACTGGACGGAGTCTCTGCTGGAAAACCCAGATGTCAGCCCTCTTTGCAAACCCTGAACCAGTAATTGGTTTGGAAGTGCTGCATGAATAGCTAAGAAGGCTTCAGGGAGATTAGTGTCAAGTAGCGCGTCCCCCTGATGGCACGGAGGGCCGTGGCGTGGGCATAGGTGGTGGCAGGCACGGTTCATCTCTGCCCATGGTACGGAAACAGCTTTAGGAGTCCGATTTGGTAATGCTAATTGCAGAACTGCAAACCAGCTGTGTCACCAAAGAACAGGCCGGGCATGATGGCCCATGCTTGCAATCCCAGTACTTGGGAGGCTGAGACAGGAGGATCGCAGGTTGGTGGCCAGCCTCACCTACTTAGGGAGGGCCTCTGCAACTTAGTGAGACCCTGTTTCAAAATAAAGAAGAAAAAATAGGGCTGGAGCCTTCCTGGTCACACCCTGTCCTTCCTGAGAGGACCTGGGACAGGCAAAGCTCAGACTCCAAGCGCACCGCCCCCCCTCCCCTCCCCCTCCGCCTCTGTGAGTTCCCAGGCCCTGAACCTCATCCTGGTGTGTGTATAACGGGGAAGACGGGACTTTGGGGTCGGAGGCATGGCCGAGTCCTGCCTCTGTTGTTCATGAGCTTGTGACCCCAGGCAAATCACGCCTCCCTCCTGAGCCTCAGTTTACTTTTTGTAAAATGGGAGGATTTTAGTGAGTGATTATGGAGATAAGATACAGAGGAAGGGCATCCGGGTTGAGAGCTGACCATGGTGCATGCCCAGGACGCAGGTGACCAGGTCAGTGATCCTATAACATTTTGCTCCGAGCCAGGCATGCAGCACGTGGTCAGTAAATACGCCAGCCACTGGATAGCTCTGGGGCCGGAGTCTCAGGGAGTGACAAGGCCAGACTGCGGGCAGGCGCCATGCCTGGAGAGCCACCAAGTGCGGTGTCCTGAGGGTGAGCCACGGGAGACCCTGCTTCCCCAGGCTAGAACAGCGGGCTCCGCCTGCACCCTGCAGAAAACTCCCAGAATTTAGAGCAATCGGGAGCAAAGGAGGCCAGCTTTCTGGCCCAGTGGGTGCTTCCAGAAGGTCACTGCGGATATCAGGGGGCAGAGAAGGAACCAAGACCTTTTCTGCATTAGCACCCTGCTAGCAAGTGAGTCGAGTGCTTTGAGGACCGAACTCAGGTACCACCCGGTGACCTCCCTGCCACCCCATCCAATTAAGTGATCTCTCTTTCATAATTTTATTTTGCAATTTAAATTTTGCAGAAATGTTTAAAGTGGGAAAAGTAATAAGAGGAAAAAAAAAAAAAAAACCTTATTCTAAATGCTCAGAGATGGCTGTTGAAAAGTTGAGGTACATGTCCTCCTAGCCTCTGTCTGTGCCCTGGCTTTTCAATGATTGAACCATCGAATGACTAGCAGCAACCACCAAACCTGATGTCACCAAGGCGTCACTAGAGACCTTTGAAAGTGTACACATGCCTGCCCACTCTTCCCCTCAGGCCCAAGTATCTGCCTCAGTGTGACCCAGATGCAGGCTGGAAAGCCATCTTTTTTTATATGACCTATTCAGTCGGGCATGGCGGTGCACATCTATAATCCTAGCACTTGGGAAGCTGAGACAGAAGGATTGCAGGCTCAAGGCTAGCTTCAGCAACTTGGCGAGACCTTCAGCAACTTAATGAGACCTGTTTCAATCTTAAAAAAAAAAAAAAAAAAAAAAAACACACACACACACACACACACAGAAATAAGGCTGGCTTGTGGGTGTAGCTCAGAGATAGAATACCCTTGATTCAATCCCAGTACCAAAAAAAGAAATGATTCCTTTCAGCAACTCTAAATGACCTTTTCAAAGTTCCCTAAAGGCATCGTAGAGGCAGCCAAATTTGGGGAACAATCTGCCATATTGTCGCTTGCTTTTTAAGCTTGCTATGAAACAATGGCTTTCCAAGCACTATTTTTAAGGTCCTCACATTTCTCCTCTTTTCAACCCTAAAAAGCGATTTGTTAGAATCTAGCAGATGCCTCTTTTCCCTATGACATTGCTTACGATGATTTATTATCTATACTGGCCATTCCCCAGCCCAGCGCGTTCATAAAAACTGGAATTCTTAAAAAAGAAACAAGCAAACGGTAGTTCATCCACTGGTACGCAGCTGCTGGGGCCGTGGGTGTGACACACGAAGAGTTTTTAATGGTGACATCGAGATAGCACGTGTCAGCTGTAGCCTTTGGAAAGCCAGCTCATCTGCTGAGCTCTGGACACCAAGATGATAGCAAAGAGGTCCCGCCCTCCCCTGTCATTCCAGGTGGCCACACACGCCTGACGCCAGGACATCCAATGACACACGTGTATTCATTCACACCTAGGAGTTACAGCCTGGGACACGGCGGCCTCCTAATTGACACCGAGTGACTTGACCGAGGTGCGCCATTACAGTTCACCTCGTGGAATGTTCCAGGAAGGAAACTTCTTTTTTTTTTTTTTGCAGTACTGGAGATGGAACCCCCCCCCCCAGTCCTATTTTTTTATTCTTTATTTTGAAACAGGGTCTCACTAAGTTGCGGAGGGCCACACTAAGAAGCTGAGGCTGGCCGTGAACCCGGATCCTCCGGTCTCAGCCTCCCAAGTACTGGGATGACAAGCATGCGCCACCACGCCTGGCTCATCCATTTTTAATTCTTTATTTTGAAACAGGGCCGGGCCGCCCTTCTACAGTCACTGAGATACACAACATAGGACTGCCCTTGCTGTGTTATAGCATCTGAGCCCCGAGGGAGCTCCTCACTCCTCAAGGCCTCCCCCAGATCGGCCGCAGACTGTACCCCATGACAGATCCTTCCTAACTCCCTCCTAGATCTCCCCTGAAAGCCCCCCGGTCTGTGTTCTCCATCACCGCAACAAATAGCAGACCCAACCGATTCAGCAGCAAGTGCATCCCTGTGGACTTGAACTGAAGACCATGACGGTAACGACATTTCAAGCACTCAGCAGTCACCTGGCTACCATACTGACTGGGACGGATGTGGCACAATTCCATTGTTGTAGAAAGTTCCGTTGGGCAGCACTGGTCACTACACAATCTGATTCCCAGTCTTGGCTCTGCAGTGAGCCTGCCGTGTGAATGTGGGCACCTCCTGAACCCCTCTGGGCTTTGGTGTCCTCGTCCATAAAGTGGAACTAATCATAGTCATCATTAGGATTAAATGAGATAATACAAGTTGAGCGCCCAATATCCCACCTAGGTGGAGGAGATGGAGATTAATTTCCCTCTTCTTGAATGTGGCCTGAACTCGGTGGTTTACTTCTAACGAATGGAGCATGGTGGAAGTGTTGAGGCATTTGCAAAGTCAGGCCATGAAAAGCACAGTGGCTTTCTCTGGTTCTCTTCCTGGAGAAATTAGTCGCCATATTGTGAGGAGGCTCAAGCAGTCGTATGGGAAGGTCCACACGAAGTCCTCCTGCCAACAGCTGTGGGGGGAGAGGTCACACAAGCAGATCCTTCTGCTCCTGTCAGACCTTTCAATGACCACGGCCATGGCTGGCAGTTTGATTTCAATCTCATGAAAGACCTTGAGCCAGAAGCCCCAGCCGAGCTGCTCACACATTCTTGACTCTTAGAATCAACCAGAGAGTAAAAGGCTCGTGCATCCTGGGTTGTATTCTTCTGGGCTTCTTTAGAGAACTCTTCCATAAAATTAATGTGCCCGATAACAGATCTCAAACCAGCCTCCCATCCTCCTATAATGTGAGACTTGATTCTATCTTCCTTCAGGGCCTACTATGGGATACCTTGTCTGGAACCTCTACGAAGACACAACAGGGTTGTGATGCTTCACAATATCTATGTGAGATAACAGATCTTCGTGATAGATAGTAAACGTTCTCTCTCTGTGAGATAATAAATGTTGCCATTTGAAGCCACCAAGTTTTGGGTCAATTTGCTACACCAGTAGGTCACTGATACATATGGCCTATGTCCAGTGTGTAGCTAATGTGAGCCGTTCTAGCCAGCCATCCATGCCCTTGGCATACAGGGAAAGAGTTTGGACTCGCTCGCCTACACAGGAGGGTCCACTTGATCATCCTCCTCTTTGTTGCAAATGAAAAAAAAATTGGCCTTGTTCTTGCAAGTCTATCAGCAAAGGTGGACACTGGAGCCACCTAGAGAGATGTGTCACTGTACTTCAAATGACCGCCAGGACATACATGAGTGGGGGTGACAAATCAGGGGTCTTCCAGGGCCGGGGACCAGCCATGCTACCCTGTGTCCACACTTCAACCCCCGAGCCTGCAGGAGGCTGCCACGGCCCGTGGGTGAATTCACACTTTGCAAGGAGAGAGGCAGGAGGCTGCAATGGGAGAGGGCGGCCCCGCTTTCCTAGCCATGGCTCCAGCCCTTCCCTAGTTCTTCCCTCCCACGGCCCCTGTCCCAAGCCGGGCCTCAGCCCTCACTACCCAGGCGGCCTCTCTCTACTTCCTGGGGAACACTCATGCCTGGGGCCAGAGGGAAACTCGGAGCCTTCATGCCCGGCAAACCCTGCACACCTCCATCCCTCAGAGCAGACAGAAGCCCTCAGACCCCCTCCCCGCACACCCTGAGCCGCAGCCCACAGAGAAGGAAAGGACACCCCAAAACTAGAAGACAGCATGGAGTCAGTGTGGCTTCAGAAGATGCGGTGTACAAATCCCAGGACCAAATATGCCCATCCCAGCTTCTCGCTCTAGTCCCACGGGTGGGCGGCAGGCGGGGGCCATCTTGCAGTAAGCGCTCAACAGATTAGCCTGAATTACCCCATCCCTGGCTCCTTGAACCCGGGCAGGCAAATTAATTGACTATTGAACTCCAGGTTCAACAAACAAAGGGGTGCGTGCCCTGCAGAATGCCGGAACGCCGCCGAGCCCGGAGCCTCAGCCGGGCCCCTCCCTCCCATTCCTAATGGCACCGTCGCAGAGCAGGGACCCCTTCTTTTTGCATAAGTGAACTTCGCGCTGTCTACACCGGGTTAACAATATATATTTATGAGCCGTCGCCAGCTGCGGCAGTGTTTGTTAATGAAAGGTGACCCGAGGGTCAGATATTATGTAAATACCGCCACTGGGGGTGGAGGTGAAGCCCCCCGTAATGAGTGGTCTCTCTGCTGCTTTCAGGAGATGCTAATGAATACCGGATCTCGTCATTTGCCCGGTGTTCAGGCCTCGCTTTTCCAAGGGAGAGACAGAAGGCACAGGGCCCGGTCTCCACTTGAAGCCCCCTTATCTCTTCATTTCTCTGCTGCCTGAGCAAATTCAAATTCAAATTCTCCCACCTCCCGCCTCCTGCCTCCATCGTGGTGCCCCGGGCCCCACATAGACCAGACCGAGGCAGCTGACCGGGCACCGCCTGCCTGTGCGGTGCAGGGTGGAAATCGCCGCACATCTCCACCTCCTGGGCCTGCCTCACTTTCCCCATCTGGCCCAGAAAACATGAGCCTGTGCCTCCCCCGAAAATAAGAAAAAGGGAGCCAGGCATGGTGGTGCACGCTTGTCATCCCAGCACTTGGGAGGTTGAGATGGAAGGATTTATTTTTCTTTTTTCTTTCTCTCTCTCTCTCTCTCTCTCTCTGTCTCTCTCTCTCTCTCTCTTTCCTTTTTGGTACTAGGGATTGAACCCAGGGGCATTCTACCTCCAAGCTACACCCCAGTCCTATTTTTTATTCTTTCTTTTGAAACAGGGTCTCACTAAGTTGCGGAGGGCCTCACTAAGTAGCCGAGGCTGGCCAAGAGTCGGGAATGACAGTGGGGCCACTGCAGATGTTAGTCTGGCCAGAGCCCGTGGTTGTTAGTGGTGGTGCCGCCGGGGAGCCAAAACCCTGCTGAGTCTGCACACCCCAAATAGTCTGTCTCTCTCTCTCACCCTTGCGGGAACTCTCTGGAAAAGCGTGACATTTTCCTTACAAGATTAGGGCTCTATCCCTCAGCATCTCTAATTCCTCTCAATGACCCATTCGTGTACTAGGACACGCTTCCCGGATCCACACTGGCGCAGTGGGTCCAGAGACGGCTCGCAGGGAGCTCCTGGCGGTTCTCTACTGCGGTCTAGACCTTCAGAGGCGAGTTATGCGTCTTTGGATCCTGCCCCAACTACACTTTCAAACCATTCAGTAAACGCGTCGGGCCTGGACCCTCATTCCAAATGCTCCTATCCCGGCAGCTGGAGGCCCAGGGGTGTCCGGGAGGGCAGTGCCCCAGGCGCGGCCACTGGGAAAGCAAGGACGCAGAGCTCAGACCAGGCCGATGGGATCTCTGTCAGTTCTCTTCCGGTCCCTCCCCAGGGAAGCACGTTCTCTCTGCAGAAGGCTCCTGGCTTCCCCTCCACCGAGAAGAACAAGGAAAACTATTTTTGTTCTGCTCAGACAAGGAGCCTGCAAAATCAAGCCTCCTCCACCAAGCCCACGGAGGGAGTGTCCCCGCCCTGCCCTCCCACCCAGCCACAGAGGGGCCGCTCCTCGGCTCCCGCTGGCTCTAAAAACTTCACTCGCCTTTTCTTCTACGATGAGAGCAAGGCACGTAATAGCAGAAAATGTAGAACTTACAGAAAATTGTCAAGAAAGCCAGATGTGCTGGTGCATGCCGGTGATCCCAGTATTTGGGAGGCCGAGACAGGAGGATCACACAGGTTCGAGGCCAACCTCAGCAACATAGCAAGTTGTTTCGAAATAAAACATAAAGCCGGGCATGGTGGCACACGCTTGTAATCCCTGCATTTGGGAGGCTGAGACCGGAAGATCCCGGTTCGAGGCTAGCCTCAGCTACCTAGTGAGGCCCTCTGCAACTTAGTGAGACCCTGTTTCAAAATAAAGAATACAAAATAGGGCTGGGGGTATAGCTCGGAGGTAGAATGCCCCTGCGTTCAATCCCCAGTACCGCAAAACAAACAAACAAACAAACAAACAAACAAACAAAAAACCATAAAAAGGGCTAGAGATGTAGCTGGGAGGTAGAATGCCCCTGGGTTCAATTCCTAATTAACCCCCCCCCAAAAAAAAGAAAATTTGAATCCCCTTATTTACCACACCTGGGGTATCTCCTTAGCACCCTGGGGAGCATCCTTGCACCCAGCCAAGGGCTCTTCAGGGGCGGGGACTGGGGCTGGGCTGGCCCTCACAGGGTCCTGCCTTGGGCTGAAGGCCCTGCTGTCTCAGTCCTATTTGAACAAAGGAGCCTGTGTTCTCATTTTGTGCTCGGCTCAGCAAATTATGCGGCCAGTTCTGCACAGATATTTCTAACAGCAAAATTGAGATTATACAGCATTTCACTCTTTTAATGAGTTATTTCTGTTTATTTAAAACTCCTTAATGCATATATGGTTTTTTTGTTTGTTTGTTTGTTTTGTGGTACTGGGGATTGAACTCAGGGACATTCTACCTCCAAGCTACACCCCCAGCCCTATTTTTTATTTTTTATTTTGACACCGAGTCTCACTAAGTTGCGGAGTGCCTCACTAGGTAGCTGAGGCTGGCCGCGAACCTGGATCCTCTGGTCTCAGCCTCCTGAATGCTGGGATTACAAATGTGCGCCACCACGCCCGGCTGTTTTTTGTTTTTTTAAGAAAAAATCAGCTGGCTGTGGTGGCATGTTTGTAATCCCAGGACTCGGGAGGCTGAAACAGGAGGATTGAAGTTACTGTCCAGCCTCAGCTACTTAGTGAGGCCCTCTGCAACTTAGTAAGACCCTATTTCAAAATAAAGAATAAAAAAAAAATTGGGCTGGGGGGTGTGGCTCAGAGGTAGAATGTTCCAGGGTTCAATCCCCAGTACTGCAAAAAAAAAAAAAAAAAAAAAAAAAAAAAAAAAAAAAAAAAAAAAAAAGAAAAGAAAAGAAAAAAATCAAGCTGGGCACAATGGCACAAGCCTGTCATCCTAGTACTTGGGAGGCTGAGACAGGAGGATTGCAGACTCGAGGCCAGCCTCAGCAATTTAGTAAGACCCTCAGCAACTTAGCAAGACTTTGTTTTGAAATAAAAATTTAAAATGGGATGGGAGTACAGCTTGGAGATAAAAGGCCCCTGGGTTCAATTCCCAGTACCAAAACATAGATAGATAGATAGATAGATAGATAGATAGATAGATAGATAGATAGATAGATAGATAGATGCATAGATGCATGGATGCATGAATGCATGAATGCATGAATGCATGAATGAATGAATGAATGAAATTCAAATCATATAAAAAGTCCTCTAGACCTGGTGCCCACAGGGCATGTGTGCCTCATGGCTCCTACCTCAGCCACAGGCACAGTGAGGTGAAACCGGTAGATGACCTAATCAGACAGCTGGAGGCCCTGGGAGATTAGGCAAGCCCGTGGTTCTCAAACTCTGTTCCAGGAGTCCAGTGCTAGGGAGGAGTGGGGAGGGAGGGCTGGGGGTGCCGGAGGGGTCGTGGGGAGGGAGGGTGAGAGGCTGAGAGGCTTCCCATTTCTTCTCTGCAGTGCAGTTTCCAGCAAGATTCCACCGGATAAGGGGATTTTACTGCAAAGAAGCAACCCGGGCAATCTGGCCGGCCACCCACCTGTTTCTGTAAATAAGAACGGATTGGCAGGTGTCGAGTCTGTTCCTAGACGGCTTGTCTCTGCTCTCCCCAAGCGCAGTGGAGGTGAGAAGTTGCCCCAGAGGCTTCCTGGCTGGGGAAGCCTGAGATATCATCTGACTCTCTGCAGAAAAAGTCCCCTGTCAAATCCTCCGGTTTCACAGACCAGTGAACTGAGGCCCAGGGGTGCAGTAGCGATCACGGGTAAGAGACTGGAGTGGGGGCGGGCGGGGGCAAATCTCTCGCCCAGGGAATTCCCAAAACCCCCTCCACCCCCCCCCCACAGCCCACCTCTTCCCAGAAAGCCGACGGGGGATAGTGTCAGCGGAGCATCTCAGAGCTCCTTTCTCCTGGCTGGTCTCCAACTGTGGCTCACTGCCTCCTCTCTGGTGAGCAAAGATATGACAAGAGAGCATTGCCCACAGCTTTGAAGAAGAGGCAGAAACAAACAAAAAACCAGTAGAGAACTACTGGTGCATGCCTGTAATCCCAGTACTTGGGAAGCAGAGACAGGAGGATTGCAGGTTCGAGGCCAGCCTCAGCAGCTTAGCGAGGCTCTCAGCAACTTAGCAAGACCCTGTCTCAAAATTAAATAATGATAATGATAAGCCAGATGTGGTGGTGCATGCCTGTAATCCCAGTGCTTGAGACACTGGGACAGGAGGATCACAAATTTGAGGCAAGCAATTTAGCAAGACCTCCAGCACCTTAGAGAGACCCTGTTTCTAAGTAAAAATAAACTGGGGCTGGAGGTTTAGCTCAGAGGTAGAATGCCTCTGGGTTTGACCCCCAGGAGGCAAAGACAGTTTGCAAACATCAGCCCACCTTTCCCTGGAACCCTCTCTCCACCCCTCCCGTCTGTGCCCTCCCCACCTCTGTACCGAAACAGCCCCAGCCTCTTGAGCTTGGAAATCAGAGCTGCTGGGCCCCTGCAGTAGGTGAGCCCGGTGCCAGGGGCTCAGACTCTGTAACTAATGAGCAGAGAATGGATTTGCTGATGACGGAGACACCCCTGGAGAAGGAAACCACAGGGTCCCAAGGAGCCCGAGTAGCCCCACGGTACTGATGAGCAGCGTAAGTGAAGTGGACAGGTCATTAACACCAGCTGGCAAAGCGATCCGTGCAAAGGGGCCCCGCCTGCCGGGCTGGGGATCCGAGAGCGTCCCAGAGCACGCTTTTTCAGAAGGGCTGCGGTTTCCCAAAGTCTGCTGGGCTTTGCGCACGATGTGGGGTGCTCCTGGCTGTACCCCAGTGGGAAACAGAGATGGTTTACTGCATGCTCCACTGAAGGGCTTAGAGCTTGAACCCCCAGGCTTCTGGGAACTCGTCCTAAACAATGATGTCCTACTGAGGCACAAACTTGAGGGCACACGGGACCCATGGGTTTGGGGCTGGTTATGAAACCTCTGTAGTCTGTTGTTTGCAAATGGTTACGCGGACCGGAAGCTGTCGTGGGCTGGACAAGGAATGGAAATCCAGCTGGAGTTGGGAGGCGTCTCTCTCCAGCAAGAATTGTCAGATCAGCTTTTTTCAAACCCTCCCTGAGAGCCCGTTCCCGCATCATCCAACCTTCCCTTGCTGACTGAGGGACATTTTCTGCACCTAAGATCAAACACCCCAGGCCATCTGCATGCGGTGCTCAGAGGAGCAGAAAAGGGGTGCCCCTCTGCTTGATCATTGCTTGCTTTGCCCAGAGTCTGCAGTGGGTTTGGGAGAGTCCCTCTTCCCCAACCTCCCCCCGCAAAAAAAAAAAAAAAAAAAAAAAAAAATCCCTTACTTTCCACCTCTGTCTGGCCCCAAAATGCAGTTTTCAAAACCTATGAAGTCCTCGCCATCTGAGGAGGTGTCCCGGTCTCCTGCGGCAGACTAGCTGTGCCATTGGAATTCTGGAAGGGAGAAGGCAGTCCCCGTGAGGCCAGGGAGCAGTGTCTGGCCACCGCTGTCATCTCAGCACCCAGCACGGTGGCCCTGACACATGACCCTTACCCGCAAACACCGGCGACACGCACACAAGCACAGGAGGTTAGTGAAGGGCGAGTGGGGGGCAGGAGCACCCCTCTAGAGAGCTCGCCCCTGCGTGTCACAGCTCAGTGTCAGCAAATGGGAGCCGTTCCTTCTAGCCCCCGGAGGCACTGGGGACGGCTGGGGCCCTCCTGCTCCACCACGTCTCTGTGCCCTTGTGTTTTGCTTCAGCCCTGGAGAGCATGGAGGTGGACAGCTTGACAGCAGCCCAGGGGCAGCCACTCTCTCCAGGTTGCTGCCCTCACCACCCATCTCCCATCCTCAGAGCCTGCAAATAAGCAGGAACCAGGCCTGGCAAGCGCAGCGGATCAAAGACGACAGAGAAGTAGGAAACCAAATTCCCCGGGAAGGAACAGGGTCAGAGAAACGGAAAGTGGAGAGGTAGGAGCCTGCCCAGAGCCCTCCCCGCCCGCCAGCTACCCGGGTATAGAGCAGGGCTGCAAACTGCCCGGGCGAGGAGGGAGAAGCCAGGCCACACTTGGCTGTGGCTATCTGTGCCATGCTTTTTAATTTATTATTATTATTATTATTATTATTAGAGTACTGAGGATTGAACCCAGGAGTGTTCTACCTCCAAGCTACACTAATAGCCCTTATTTTATTTATTTATTTATAACAAGGTCTCACTAAGTTGCTGAGGGCCTTGCTAAGTTGATAAGGCTGGCCTTGAACCTGTGATCTTCCTGAGTACTGGGATCACAGGCATGCACCATCGTGCCTGGCAGGCTCTTTAATTTTAACATTTGGACGCTGACATTTGACATTTAAAAGCCACACGCTTTTGTGTAAGCCTCTGTGCGTCTGTCTCCTCTAGAGGAGCCAGGCGCTTGGCAGGCTCCAGTGCCCATGTGGAGGCAGTTCCTGGGGCTGGGTAGTTGCTGTCCCTCTGGTCTGAGGCTCACTCTGGGCAATGCCAGGCCCGCCTACCTGTGCCTGCCTGGCCCCCAAAAGTGGGCAAATGTGCAGCACTTCTGTTCAGGGGGGATCCTGTCTCCCCAGGTGCTTCCAAACATCCCTGTGTGTCCATCAACATTCTTACAGCTATGACCAAAGAACTGACCATGTAACTTAGAGGAAAGACGATTTGTTTTCTTACGGTTTTGGGTTCAGTCTGTGCAAGGCCGGGGACCTCAGATTTCAGAGCATGGCTGTCAGTGGTGGAGAGGGAGAGCCCAGGGGCTTCGATCCTCACATCATGGAGGACGGAAGCCAGAGGCAGCGAGCAGGAGGAGGAGGAACCATTTACAGTCTCCAAAGCTGCACCCCCCGGGAATCCACCCATCTAGTCATGCCCAGATAAATCCATCATAAAGGATTTATCCACAGCTGGGATTACAAGCCTCATGACTCAACTTTATCAACCCTGAATATTAATAAATGACCTCTTCAGGGGACATTTTATGTCTGCAACACCCCGACAGGAGGACTCACCCTGGCTCACCCTCACCTTTCACAGAACGGAGCCACGGCAACCGCCGGTCTTCCTTCATCTTTCTCTTGCATCCAAGTTTCACAGGAGACCCCCGAGTGAGGGTCGAATGCAAATGCCATAATCCTTTGGACTCTTCTCTCTAAAGAGAGGGGAGCAGCCAGGTGTGGTGTTGCACACCTGCCATCTCAGTCCTTGAGAGACTGCCATAGGAGGATGGCCGGTCCAAGGCCAGCCTTAGCAACCGAGTGAGACCCTCAGCAACTTAGCAAGACCCCTGTTTCAAAATTAAATCGGGCTGAGGGTGTAGCTTGGAATCCCCCTGGGTTCAGTCTCTAGTACCACAAAATGACAAACCAATAACAAAAAGGGGTAGGGGCTAAGAAGTAGAAAGCCCGTGGGTTGAATACCCAGTAAGTAGCAAAAGAACAGAAAAAGGAGGGGCCAATCTGGATGCAGGGGTTCCTCGTGGCCAATTTGCAGCTTCCAAAATTCCTGCACTGAGTCAAGGGTTATGTGGGGGCACAGCGGTGTCTCCCTCTAGTTCAGGAAACTAAGGAAAGCCTGTCAAGCGTTGAACCTGGCCACCGCCTACTCCAACCCGTGGATCAAAGTCCCCTACTGTTCCCCTCTCACTTGGACTATGTATTAGTGGGGTTCTCCTTAGAAATAGAACCAATAAACCAGGTGTGCTGGTGCATACCTGTAATCCTAGTACTTGGGAGGCTGAGACAGGAGGATTGCAGGTTCAAGACCTGCTTTGGCAACTTAGTGAGAGCCTCAGCAACTTAGCAGGACCCTGTTTCCAAAAATAAAGGGGGAGGGGGACTGGTGATATAGCTGGGAGGTAGAATGCCCCTGGGCTCAATCCTCAGTACAAAAATGAGGAAGTAAATCAATAGAGGAGAGAGGGAAGGAGGGAGGGAGGGAGGAGGAGGGGGAGGGGGAGAGGGAGAGGGAGAGGGAGAGGGAGAGGGGAAATTTCTTAGGAACTGGCTCTGGTCATGGAAGTCAATCAGCCCCACGCTGTGTCTGCAGGCGGGTGGTGTGATTCAGTCTGAATCGGAAGGTCTGGGGACCAGCAGCTGGGATGTTCAAGGGCAAGAGAAGAGAGATGAGGAAGCTCAAGGTCAGAGAGAGGATCAGGATCCACCCTTCCTCCTCCTTTTATTCCATCTGGACCCTGAACAGGTCAGAGCTGCCCACCCGTCCCCGGAGCAGGGGGGGGGGGGGTGTCTTCTTTACTCAGTTTCTCTCTCCAAATGCTTCTCTATCCTGGAAACGCTCTCCTGGCCCCACCAGAAACCCTGTTTCACCAGGGACCCAGCAACCTCATCCCCCTCCAGCTGACACACAGAATTAACCCTCACAGCCCGGCGTGGTGGTGCACGCCTATAAACCTAGTGCTTGGGCAGCTGAAACCGGAGGATCACAGGTTCAAGGTCAGCCTCAGCAACTTAGTGAGACCCCTCAGCGACCTAGCAAACCCCTGTTTCAAAATAAAAATAATAAAATAGGGCTGGGGGGTGTCACTCGGAGGTAGAATGCCCCTGGGTTCAATCCTCAGTACCAGTAATAATAATAATGATGATGATGATAATAATAATAATAATAATAATAATAAACTAACCCTCATAGGCTGCCTTGCTGAAGGACGAGCTCCAGCAACCGTGGTCTCTGCCTCCTGGGAAGACAGGCTTCGGGCAGGGAGGTGGAGAAGGCAGGGAGGCCAGGTCCCACCTATTTGACTTGGATAACGAGGTGGGCTGTGTGTGGAGGGGGCGCAGCTCAGGCTGTTTGCTCTGGGAATGGCTAATCCTTGTTCAAATTTATACCCTGAATCTTTAATGCCGCTGTGTCAATGAAGAGTCCTCCGCCGGCTCACTTGCCGAGTGCTCCCTGAGTCCTTGGGCTCCGGCTGGCGGGGCTCTGAAGGGCACAGAGGAGGTATCAGGCTCCCCCGCCCACCCCCAGGCGCTCTGACTTCCAGGAAGGCCAGCCCAAGAGGGGCCAGACCAAAGCTCTGCCGGCCGACTTGGGCAGCTGGCCACGGTGCCCAGGGTCGCTGCGTAAAGAAGCCACATTATGCAGGCCTGTGTGGGACCCTTGTTCCCTTCAGTTTACAAGGGTTTATTTATTTATTTATTTTTTAGTTCTGGCTTTGGCAGGGAGTTGAATGCTCTTAAGCCAACTTAAAGAGATGCAGGCGTCACACCCTGACGAGACAGGCCTGGCAGACACACCAAGACCAGGGGCTCTGTGCAGAGGCAGCCGAGCAGAGCCAGGAGGAGCGTGCTGGCACAACCGAGTGGAATCTGGAGGCGTGAGCCACCGGGTGCCCTGTCCACAGGCCGCCGCTGGGGCTCTTCTCCAAAGTGGAAAGACGGCCGCGCGTGGTGGCACTCGCCTGTGATCCTAGTACTTGGGAGGCGGTGACAGGAAGATTACCGGTTTGAAGTCAGCCCCAGCAACTTAACGAGACCCTCAGCCACTTAGTGAGACCTCGTTTCAAAATATATAATAAACAGGGATGAGAGTGTAGCTCGGAGGTAGAACGCCCCTGAGCTCCATCCCTGGTACTGAAAATAAATAAATAAAATGGAAGGAACCTCCACAGGGTCCCCAGTGGTGCTGGCCGGTGTCGAGGAGCGGCTCCCCAGTGGGACGCTGCGCGACGGGTAGTACTTGCAGTGTTCCCACTGGGCTGATCGCAGCTGTATAGGAGACTGCAGGATCTGAACCAAACGGACCAGCACACCAGCAAGCCAACCAGCTTCCCTGCTACCTCGGGGGTATTCTCTTTTCTGCTGCGCTCCAAGCACAAGAAATAGAGAGACTGGAAGGCCAAGCAGGGCCTTCCTTCCCCCAGAGAAACACAGAACAAGCAGCCCACACCTTTGCCGGGCGAGGACCAGAGGACTGGCCGCAGGCCACCTGCCAAGACGGGGCTCTGTCTTGCGGGGCGTGGTGCCTGCAATCCCAGCAACCCCCAGGGCTGAGGCAGGAGGATCGCAAGTTCGAGACCAGCCTTAGCAACTTATCAAGAGCCTGTCTCAATAAAAAGTAAAAAGGGCTGAGGATGGAGCTCAGTTGGTAGAGCGCCCCTGAGTGCAGTCCTCAGTATGAGAGAGAGAGAGAGAGAAGGAGGAGGAGGAGGAGGAGGAGGAGGAGGAGGAGGAGGAGGAGGAGGGGAGAGGAAAAACAACAAGCCAAACAAAAACCAGGGCTCTCTAGGATACCAAACACCCCAGCCCAAGATGGCACGGCCCAGTCAGGGACGCCCAGGCCCGGCCCAGGTCGGGGGCCTGGCGCAGGGATTCGTTCCTTCCCTTCTGAAGGGGGGCCTGGTGCTCCTGGCTTCCCAGCAGCAAGGCAGAAGCTCACTTTTCTCATCTGCAGAGTAGGGCTATGGCCACGCTCTCCCCTGAGCCAGACGCTCCAGCACCCTGGCACGTGCTCGCTCCGAGGGAGCCCCGACCCAGCGTCAGGCAGCTAGAAAGCAGAGACCTGCCTGCCACGCCTGCACCACGGGCTGGCATGGAGTCAGGGACACGGCCCCGGGCCTCCGCACAGAGGGTGGAGAGGGAAGCTGAGGGTGTCTGCGGAGGTGGGGGCATGGGCCGGGCAGCCAGGACATCCCACGGCAGGGGTGGGAAGGGGGACGACGTCCAGAAGAACCAAGCATTGGGAGTGAAAGCAGCCGGGCCGGGAGTGCTCCCGGGAGCACCAAACAGCTCAGGGCGAGGTCAGGACTACTCACGGGGCAGAGTCCACCGGATGGACAGCGGCCTTCAGTGAGTGGGTGTGCGTCCAGCAGGGCTCCAGGACCGAGCTTGGCCGGCCTCCTGCCTCGGGTCCTCCGCCAGTGCCGGCCCACGCGGGTCTGGCCAGGTGACCGTCATCTCAGCCTCTGTTCTCGCGAGAGTGCTGGTCCTCACGCGGCTCACGGGGGCTTTGCCTGGGGGAGAAGGACCCCGGGACCCGCAGAGCTCTGCGTCTCCTCCATCGTCACCCTCTCTTCTCTGTCACTGCCTCTCTTTCTTCCTCCTTACTCTCCTCCAAGGCTGAGAAAGTCAATGCAAAGGACTGATTTTTTTTTTTTTTTTTTTTTTTTTTGGTGGTGGTACTGGGAATGGAACCCTTGGGCATTCTACCTCCAAGCTATACCCACCAGTCCTATTTTATTTATTTGTTTATTTGTTTGTTTATTTATTTATTTATTTTTCGCGGTACTGGGGATTGAACCCAATGGTATTCTACCTCTGAGCTACACCCCCAGTCCTTTTTTTTTTTTTTGCAGTACTGGGGATTGAACTCGGGGCATTCTACCTCCGAGCTACACCCCCAGCCCTATTTTTTATTCTTTATTTTGAAACAGGGTCTCACTAAGTTGCAGAGTGACTCCCTAGGTAGTTGAGGCTGGCTGCAAACCCGGATCCTCCGGTTTCAGCCTCCCAAATACTGGGATTACAAGCGTGCGCCACCATGCCCAGCTTATTTATTTATTTATGTATTTATTTATGTATTTATTTATTTGCAGTACTGGGGATGGAACCCAGGGACATTCTACCTCTGAGCTACACCCCCAGCCCTAATTTTTATTCTTTATTTTGAAACGGGCTCTCACTAAGTTGCGAAGGGCCTCACTAAGTAGCTGAGGCTGGCCTCAAACCTAATATCCTCCTGTCTCAGCCTCCCAAGTACTGGGATGACAAGCGTGCGCCACCACGCCCGGCAAAAGGCCTGGATGTGCAGTGTGGCTCCGGGTCTGAAGCAAGAGGGGTTGGAGCTGGCCCTGGAGGAGGTGGGGGACCGCTGGCTCCTTAGGTTCGTCCAGGTGCACCCTCCTCGGTGGGAGGGCAGGGGCGCCTCCTGTCTGGGGCCGGGCACTGACAGCAGAAGACCCAGGGGAGCACTCCTTGTGGTCTCTGATGCAGACCCCAAGGACTGAGCACAGCACCCCGCGGGATCCGAGATCCAAAGTTTCCTGGGCGCTGTGCCCCATCCCGACACCCTGGCCTCCAGAGCTGCCACCACCAGCCTGGAGATCTCCAGCAACCGGCCTTCAGCAAGCGACTGGGCACAGGCTGGGCGGGCCCTCCTCCGCCTCCTAGCGTGATTCACTGCTGAGTGATCCGGTTAAATGGGCCCTCCTGCCACCCAGCAGGAGGCGAAAAGCCCCAGCAAGGAATTTGTTTTACCTCAAACTAGGATGTGAAACCCCAGGGAAAAGAACACCCGGCTCCCCCCTCCCCCTCCCCAGGTGGATTTCTTCTCTTGCTGCAGGTGGATGGACCGTGGGTGTGCAGGGACTGCGGGATGGAGCCAGATTCTGCGTCCGGCTGCCGAGAAATGGCTTCCCTCCTGGCCCCCTAAGAGGAAGCAAAGCGAGTGAGTGGAGACACAGGTCACGGAGGGGACTGGCCTGCCACAGCCAGGCGCCATGCTTGCTATGGAGTGACCCAAAAGCCTGACCTCCGTCAAGTCAGCTACTGTCCCAGAGATGTGCCGCCGGCCGCTGGGTGTTTAGTGGGGGAGGAAACAGAGGGCTTCATATGGAGGAATTTGTCCTACACCCAGGGAGGGACTTGGGTCTGACCGTGTTCCTACTTCTTACTGGCTGTGTGACCTTGGACAAGTGTCTTAATCTCTCTGACCCTCAGGATCCTGGTGTGTGAAAGGGGGCTGATAATGCTATCTTCTTCACAGCGTGATTTCTGAGAATGGAATGCCGCACGAGCCCATCACAGCATCTGCATGCTGTGGGGACCCAGGGGACCCGAGGGGTGCTGGGGAGGGAGGTGGCAGGGTGTTCTTGTGGCTATGACGTGGCCACCCCCACCGCTATCCACACCAAGACGCCAGCTTGCACAGGTGAGTCCAGACACACATCCAGGAATATCCGGGGCAGTGTACATGCGCTGTAGCTCCCATCGTGGCTTTAGTCAAATGTGAGCCAAAAATGTTACATGGAAAGTTCTAGAAATAACTGGTAAGGTGTTGTTTTGTGGTGGTAGTCATGGTGGTGTGTGCGTGAGTGTGTGTGTGTGTGTGTGTGTGTTACTGGGGATTGAACTCAGGAGTAACCCTCCTCTCTCAGCCTCTAGGTGCAGATGCACACCACCGTGCCCAGCTTCGTGGGTTTTAAGTAACTTTTTATTACAATGTGTTGTTATAATATTCTATTTTATTCCTGGTTGTGATTAATCTCCTACTGTGACTAATGCACAAATTAAACTTTCCGTGGGTATGTATGTGTGTTGGCGGGAAAGACAGGATAAAGGGCTGGGGGTAGAGCTCAGTGAGAGAACATTTGGCTGGGTTCCATTCCGTGTGTGTGTGTGTGTGTGTGTGTGTGTGTGTGTGTGTGTAAAATGTAGGATATGTAGGGCTTGGTGCTGTCTGTGATTTCAGGGAGCACATCTCCTGAGGATAAGGGAAACTGCTGCCGCTGCAAAACTTCAGGAGGGGGATTCACGTTTCCGTCAGTAGGACAGCAGATAAATGCCGCCAGTGGGTGTGGGTGCTACACAGCTTTAAGGGAGGGACCCCGCTGTAAACTACAACGACCTCACCGATTCCTTTGAAGGGAATATTGAAGTGGAAAAATTAAGACCCTGAAATGAATATGAAGTTGATATACATTGTTTTGTTGTGGTGGTTTGTGTGTGTGTGTGTGTGTGTGTGTGTGTGTGTGTATGTGTGTGTGTGTGTGCGCACACGCGTGGGCACATGGTACTGGGGATTGAACACGGGGCCATTCTACCTCTGAGCTACAACCTAAGCCCTATTTTATTTTTCATTTTGAAACAAGGTTTTGCTCTTAAACCTACCATCTTCCTGTCTTAGCTTACCAAGTACAGGGATGACAGGCGCATGCCACCAAGCCTGGCTCAGTTGATATATTTTTTTTCGGTACTGGGGATTGAACTCAGGGGCATTCTACCTCCGAGCTACACCCCCAACCCTATTTTTTATTCTTTATTTTGAAACAGGGTCTCACTAAGTTCTGGAGGGCCTCACTAGGTAGCTGAGGCTGGCCGAGAACCCAGATCTTCTGGTCTCAGCCTCCCAAATGCTGGGATTACAAGTGTGCACCACCACGCCTGGCTGAACATCCTCAAGTTGACCAGTGTACACATAAGATAAAACTCTTTTCGACAAGGACAGAAGCCTGGTGCTGTGGTGCATGGCTGTAATCCCGGTACTTGGGAGGCTGAGACTAGAGGAGAGCAGGTTTGAGGCCAGAATGCAGTAACTTAGCGAGACCCCGTTTCAAAATAAAAAATAAAAAGAGCTGGGGATGTAGCTTAGAGGTAGAACCCTCCCCTCTTGTTAACTCCTCAGTACCACAAAAAGGGAGGGAGGGAGGGAGGGAGGAAGGGAGGGAGGGAGGGATAAGTCGATAAGTATAGAAGTCGGCTGAGACCGGAGGATCTGGGTTCGCGGCCAGCCTCAGCTACCTAGTGAGGCACTCCGCAACTTAGTGAGACCCGGTTTCAAAATAAAGAATAAAAAATAGGGCTAGGGGTATAGCTCGGAGGTAGAATGCCCCTGAGTTCAATCCCCAGTAACGCAAAAAAAAAAAAAGTATAGCAGTCGGGGTCCTGGGGAAATAGGGCTGGGGCAGAAGAGATGGGGCAGATGGACCCGTGTCCTTCTGAAAATATGTTAATCACTTACATGTAGGTTACGTGGTTTCCTTTTTTACATATCAAAAGTAATTTTTAGAGCTGGGCACGGTGGTTTTTAGAGCTGGACATGGTGATGCAGGCCTATAATTCCAGCACTTGGAAAGATGAGACAGGAGGAACAGGAGGATCACAGGTTCAAGGTCAGCCTCAGCAACTTAGCGAGACCTTATTACAAAACAAAAAGGGCTGTCCCTCAACAGGAAATGGAGGCAGAGAAAGGGGGGTCTGTGCACGCAATGGATGTGGCAATGCTTAGCAATGAAGACATGGTCGGCTGAGCCACAGGCCAGCGCAGGGATGCCGAGAGAGAAGCCAGCTCGGAGGCTACGCTCCACCCGCAGGGAATCGAAGACAAGACAAAACCATCCAATAGCAGACAGCAGACCAGAGTCGCCGGGGCCAGGGGTGGGCAGGCTTCCCCAGGGTAGGAGAGGGGGTGCACTCGTGTCATCGGGGTCCCAGGACCCTGGGTGATGCCCGCTGACACCTGTGCCCACCTGGCACCTGTCCCAGGTCTCCTGGGCTTTGTTCCACCAGAAGACTCCAGGGTCTTCCTTCCAGCAGGCGGGATTAGCCTACCTGCCCCACACCCCTATTCCCAGACCCTCCAGTAGAGGGCGCTGTTGGCCCCAGCCGGCCCAGTGCAGACTGGCTCTCCCTGCAGGCGTGCGTGTACAGTGCCGGGTCAGCAGCCAGATGTCCAAGCCTCCTAGGCTCTCAGAAACCACCCCCGTGACACCCAGGGGCCCTCCCCGCCCCCCCCTGCCTGGTTTTCCAGGGGTTCCTTGGGTTTCAAGGAACAGTGGTTTCAAGATCATCCTGGGAGGGCCGCCCCCTGCCTGGTGCTGCCCCAGGGCCGCCCCTGACCCCATCTCCTCTCCAGAGGCCACCTGCCATCCTGCCTTCCCTGGTCACCTGGGCCAGGGTGTCCTGCTCCCCTGCGCAGCCCATCCTGCCAGCCGGGGGGTCCCCATCGGGCCCTCAGTGGTCTGGGCACCAGCCCCTGCCCCTCCCCTTGGCCTGGGTGGAAGACAGACACACAGACCCAAAGCCTGTCCCCTGTCTGCATCGCCGGAGAGCTGCATGACCTCGGGCAGGTGCACCTGCCGGGAGCATCGGTTCCTAAACCTGTGAAACAGCTGTGAAGACAGACCCAGCAGGGGTGCGAGTTGGCGGGGCGGAGGCGCTGGGGCCCTGGAGCGGCCCTCCCATCCGGCCTCCATGTCCAGAGTTCCAGCTACTCAGAATCAACGAGGAATGGAGTCAACGAGAAACAGGGCGAAAGAATGACCAGGGAACGCAACAGGATACATGTGCGTGTGTGCGTGTGTGCATGTGTGTGTGCATGGTTGTGCCTGTGAGTATGTGTGCATGTGCACGTGTGGGCATGCGTGTATGTGCATGTGCAAGCATGTGTATGTGTGTGCATGTGTGTGTGCGTGGTTGTGCCTGTGAGTATGTGTATATGTGCACGTGTGTGTATGTGCATGTGTGTGTGCGTGGTTGTGCCTGTGAGTATGTGTATATGTGCACGTGTGTGTATGTGCGTGTGCATGTGTGCGTGTGCATGTGTGTGTGCATGTGTGCGCGTATGTGTATGTGTGCACGTGTGTGCGCACGTGCATGTGTTACTGGAGATTGAACCCAGGGGCATTCTCCCTCCGAGCTATATCCCCAGCCCTTTTTTAAATTTTTTATTTTGAAACAGGGTCTTGCTAAATTGCTGCGGCTGGCCTTGAACCTACCCTCCTCCTGTCTCAGTCTCCCAAGTCCTGGGATTACAGGTGTGTGCCGCTGAGTCTGTAGGATACTGAGGGAGAGAGAAGGAGAGAAGGAGAGGGAGGAGGGAGAGAGAGAACACATTCCCATAGCTTCTATTACAGTACATTATTATAATTGTTCTATTTTATTATCAGTTATTGCTAATCTCTTACTGTGCCTAATTTGTAAATTAAACTTTATTACAGGTTTGTGCATCTAGGGGAAAAACACAGTGCACGTAGGGTTTGGTGCTAGCTGTGGTTTCAGGCATCTGCTGGGGGTCCTGGGACGGACCCGCTCCCTCCCCAGGACAAGGGGCCCTGCTGTAGATAAAGGTTCTGGAGTCAGTGAGAGTCCAGTCGGTCAACCCCCTGCGGCAGGTACGATCCCTGCTGCCACCCCAGCACGGGAACGTGGGATCACTGCCACCAGCTCTTTCCGGGGACACGCCCCTCCCTGTTCCTTGGGGGCCCCTTGAGCACTGGTGCAGCAGGGGCAGATTAGGGAGTCGGGAGAGCGTGGGTGTCAGGGATGGTGCAGGAAGACTCGGGGTGTCTGTGGCGGTCTGGGGGGCTGCGGGCATCTGAAGAGGCAGCGTGGGGGCCACTGCACACACCCTCTGTGGCTGCCGCCTGCGCGCCCTTGCTTCAGGGAACAGCTCGCCAGTGATGGATGAGGCTTTAATTAAAGTAATGAGACGTTTATAACGGTGGTTATCTCCAAAATTAGGCCTTTTAGCAATTATTCCCAGGGAATGTTCCCTGGGTAGATAGCTCCTCTTTTAGAACAACTGTTGGGGGGGGGGGACCTCCGCACCTGAGAGGGATTTTCCCAGCATCCCCTGGGCTGTGACGGAGCAGCGATGGGCCAGGGTCGCCCTGGAAAACAGGACCTGGCTTCTACCTGAGGTTTCTCCCCAGAGGAGCCAAAGTTCAGGGGCCCTGGGGGTCCGGCCAGGTGATAGGGTGCTAGGAGCCCCCGGAGAGGGTGCCTCTGGGCTCAGACCCAGACCTGGGTCGAAGTCCTGCCTTTCTAACACGCGCCGGTTCTGGGAGTTAGGATAAATTCCTGCCTCTGGGAGCCTCATTTGTATGTGGGCAATGAGATGAAGAGTTCACAGGCCACTGAGGAGAGCAGATGAGAGGAGACACGTGAAAGGACTTTGTAAAGGCGCAGGCACCCGGCCGGTCATGTTTTATAAATAAATAGAACATTCCAGAACATTCGTATTGTAGACCCCAGCATAGCCCCTCCCCCCGGCCTTGCCCACTGCAGGAGCGACCATCTGGGTTTCCGACATTATCAGTGACCATTAACGAAAAGACCTCTCAGCCAGGCGTGGTGGGGCACGCCTGTAATCCCAGTGCTTGGGAGGCTGAGATGGGAAGATCGAGGGTTCGAGGCTGGCCTCAGCGATGTAGTGAGCCCCTCAGCAACTTAGTAAGACCTTGTTACGAAATTGAAAAATAAAAAATAACAAGGAAGCCGGGCGTGGTGGCGCACGCTTGTAATCCCAGCATTTGGGAGGCTGAGACCGGAGGATCCGGGTTCGCGGCCAGCCTCAGCTACCTAGTGAGGCACTCCGCAACTTAGTGAGACTCGGTTTCAAAATAAAGAAAAACAAAATAGGGCTGGGGGTGTAGTAGCTCAGAGGTAGAATTCCCCTGAGTTCAATCCCCAGTACCACAAAAAAAAAATAAAAATAAATAAATAACAAGGGCTGGGGGTAGAGCTTGGAGGTAGAATGCCCTTGAGTTCAATCCCCAGTACCACACACAAAAAAATTAACAATAATAATAATAATAGGTGGGGACCAGAGCTGTTGAGAAAGTTCCCCAAGGTCACACAGCCTGGGGGCCCAGGTCTCTGTCCCTGCAAACCCCATGCTATAGCCATGGAGCGACACTGCCTCCTACTCTGGCTCCATCTGTGAGCTGCCTGGTGCTTGGCCCCAGCCCCTAGCTGGAGGGGGTGCTAGGTTGCTGCTAATCTGCCTTTCTAGAATTCTGTCCCCATTCCCTGTCCATCCCACCCCCCATCCCACCCCCCCAGGCTGGCCGCTCTTTCCCAGGGCACCTGCCTTTTGTTTTTTGAGCCAGCACTTCCACATCCAGTTCACCCCAGTATCTGCCCTTTCCTCTTCCAGGGCCCCAGGGTCAGGCGCCCGTTCCCACAGTTAGGGCAGACCTGGCCATGGGGGAGGCGGGCTCATCCTGTCGATCACTTATCTAGTCCCGCCTTCTGTGTGCCAGCCGCTGAGTGCGGAGCTGTGAGCCGCCCCGGCAGGCCCTGCCCGAGGAAGCTGACGTGCTGAAGGGTGCCCGGCTCCCTGCTGCCCCGAATGGACCCCGGGCATCTATAGCCACTGTGCACTGCATGCTGAGAGAGAGAGCAAGAGAGAGAGGAAGAGGGAGAGGGAGAGGGAGAGGGAGAGAGGAGAGAGGGAGAGAGAGAGGAGAGAGGAGAG